>JAAGEH010000213.1:83593-100360 GCA_011751065.1 Lasiurus cinereus
AGCAGCCGAGGAGCGCTGGCCGCGGCGGGGCGTCGGGCCCCGGAGGACGCGCGCCACCAAGGCTGGGCAGTGCCGGGCCCCCGGCTCCCGGGAAGCGGCGAGAAGGGACCCGCAGAGGCCGCCGGGGGCGTGGCTGCCCGGGTGCCGCCGCGGGGACCCGCGGGGGTGGAGGGTAGGTAGCAGGTGCTTGGTCACCCGCACAAAGGCGGCTCCTCCAGGTCCGAAGGGCGGGGTGCGGGGGTCCGTGCGGAGTCGTATTGTCCGGCGGTGGGGCGGTCCCTGCGGGCGGAGCGGGAGAGGGAGAGAAACAGCGATGCGCGAGGGAAGCATCCGTGGGAGGAGGGTTCCCGTCTGTGTGCCAACCTGGGGTCAAACCCCCAGCCCTTGGGTACGTGGGGCCATGCCGACCACGTCGCCCGGCCAGGGTGCACTGAAATTGTCCTTTTACAATATGATTGAGCCGAGACCGGTGTGGCTCAGTGGGTAGAGTGTCGGCTTGTGGACTGAAAGCTCCCAGGTTCGATTCCGGTCGGGGGCATGGACCTTGCTGGCGGGCACATCCCCACTGTGGGGCGTGCAGGAGGCGGCTGGTCGATGACTCTCTCTCATCGATGTTTCTGACTTTCTCTCTCCCTTCCTCTCTGTGAAAAATCAATAAAATATATTAAAAAATATGATTGAAAGCATTACATCTGTCCCCCCTTCTCCCCTCCCCATTGGCCCACCCGATGTAGCCCACCCCCAAGCCCCTTAGGCCTCGGCCACCCTGTTGTCGTGTCCCTGGGTTCTGCACACACGGTCTCGGTGAGGAGCCTAAAGGTGCCGGTCACCACCGGAGATGTCCCCGCTCTGCCTCAGTCCCCGGAGGGCTTGTGAGGATTCAACCTGGGTAAACTGAGGCCCCTGCGGCCCGCACGCTCTGCTGCTGGCCTTGCTCTCAGGGTGGAGCTGCACCTCTAACCCAATGCGGATCAGAGCCCCTCTCCCCTTTTATGCGCCCCCCGACCCCCGCGCTGATGGGGTGCCAGAGGAGGGGGGCGAGTGGGGATTCCTTCCCTCTCCCCTGGTGCCAGGCCCAGGGACAGAAAGGGAAGGGAAGGTACACACCTGACCTTCAGGGGCGCCTGAGTGTGTGTGTGTGTGTGTGTGTGTGATCACCAGGGTAACACACGCTCCGGGCTGGCCACCTTGAGCCACGTTGGTAATGTCCTTGAACCGGGTAATTTTATTCATTCGCCCAAGAAAGCTCGCACAGCCCCCTGGAGCCGTTTTTAACGGCCTCTGGCCAGCCTCCCTGCCCACATCCTGCAGAGCCTCCGGACGGCTCCCAGCGCCACAGCCCTGAAGCCGTGCCCACTCACCATCTGATGCCCGCGCCAGCCTGCCAGAGCGCAGCTCTGCTCTGCATGTGAAGAAAGGGGGATTCGGGGGTCCAGAGTCTCACCCCCCGGGGCCATTCTTCCACTTTCCCCTCCCCCTCTTCAGAAAGCATGGACTGAGCCTCCTGAGTGCCCAGCCCTGGAGTGGGGACAGAAAGGTTTAAAAAAATAATAACAGCCCGGCCGAGACCGGTTTGGCTCAGTGGCTAGAGCGTCGGCCTGTGGACTGAAAGGTCCCGGGTTCCATTCCGGGCGGGGGCATGTACCTTGCTTGCGGGCACAACTCCAGTAGGGGGTGTGCAGGAGGCGGCTGATGGATGTCTCTCTCTCTCATCGATGTTTCTGACTTTCTATCCCTCTCCCTTCCTCTGTAAAAAATCAATACAATATTAAAAATATATATATATAAAGTAAGCCCGGCTGGCTCAGTGGCTGAGCATCGACCTATGAACCAGAAGGGTACAGTTAGATTCCGAAAGGGCACAGGCCTAGGTTGTGGGCTCACTCCCCAGCGTGGGGTGTGCAGGAGGCAGCCGGCCGATCGGCGATTCTCTCTCCTCCCTGATGTTTCTATCTCTGTCTTCCTCTCTGAAATCAATACAAATCTTTAAAAACTATTTCATAACATTTGAGAGCCCTGCACATTCACTTGTACTGACGCGAGAAAAAGCGCACATCTTCTTTGGCCCTTCAAGTTCGTGCTTGTCTTCCGATTTCGAAAGAAATCCAGATGTTTGCGTGAGCCCCCGGCCGTATGGTGGGCTCTAGGCCCCATGCCCTGGCCCCAGAGGTTGCCTGGCCTGGACCCCAATACAGTGAGAAGGCGAGGGCGGCGGCCACCCACCGGGAGGTACTGCCTGAGCCACGGCTGAAAGACCAGGAAGAAAAGGGGTGCGGGCTCCTCAGGCCGAGGCCAGGGGTCGGGGTAAAGGAGGGGGCAGGGGGGAGAGGCAGAAGAGGAGAGAGGAACGGACAGGGCGGGAGTCTGGGTGCAGCGCTGAGCATCTGTCTGTCTGTCTGTCCTGGAGGCACGGAGTGGGTGTTGAGAGTATTCAGGCGGCGCCCTGAGAACACAAGGATGGAGGGCGGGGGAGGCGGGAGAGAGACGGCCTGCACCATCCGGAACCACTTTAAGGCCAACCGAGAGGAAGCCAGAGATTTGAGCAGCGCCACCGCCCGCGGGGTGCAGCCTTCACTGGGCACCAGGGGCGCCAGAGAGCCAGGGGCGCTGAAAGGCCACCTGTGCCCGGGCTGAGCCCCGCACTCCGGCCTCTGCCAGGAGGAAAGGACCCCCGGCCACTGAGCTGTTTATGAGCCAAACGTGGACCCGGAGGCCACTGCTGCCCACGGGGGCCTCTTTCCCTAACTCACTAGCCTTTCTGCTCGTTCCTAACAAACCGGTCTGGGGGAGCCCCAGGAAGAGGCTGGAACCACAGGAAGCGGCAGCCGGCGGAAGAGGATGATCACAGGGAGGCCAGGCCGCGCGAAGGATCTGGAAAGGAGGGACCGGGTATAAAAAGAAAAATACATTCGGGGGTGGAGACAGAATGAGGTCTCAAGCTGGGAGTTTTGGAGGCTCTGTCCAACCCCGAGTCCTTGGTTTGTGCACCTGCCTCTCCCCCTCCACTCTCTGACTCCGGTTCTCAGTCCACCCGTGGGGTCTCCAGCAGCGCGGGCTCCATCGGGTCCCCACCCTGCAAGGCCTGAGTGTCCCCGTGTTTCAGTGGCGCCTGCGGCAGTCCCATGAACGGAAGGGAGGGCTGGAATGGAGGAGCTGTGGATGGGGTCCCTAAAGGCGGCTCGTAGGCCGGTGTATATACAATGAGACGTAACGGAGCACGGGTTCCGGATCCCACTCCTCGGCGGGTCCCAGAACCCTGACACCGGTCCTGAAAGCCGCCTTCCGGTTCCCAGAGGGCGGACCTCAACTCTCCCCAAGAACGAAAGTCATGAGCCCCAGAGCCGGAGCGTCCAAGGCCCTGTGTGTGCAGATGCAGAGCGAGCCGTCAAACTCCAGGGGCTTCCCAGCCCACGGCCTCTCCAGGCAAAAGCCAGACTACAGCTCTGAGTGCGGGGGGAGGGGGAGGCCAGGGAGGGATCTCGGCCCCGTCACTTACATGTGAAAGCAAAGCATATTTGCTTTTTAAGTGTGTGGTTTTTGTTGATTTTAGAGAGAGGGGAAGAGAGAGAGAGAGAAATATCTATTGGCTGCCTCCTGCCCACCTCCTACTAGGGATGTGCTCGCAACCAAGGTACATGCCCCTGATCGGAATCGAACCTGGGACCTTTCAGTCCACAGGCCTATGCTCTAGCCACTGAGCCACACCAGCAAGCTGTTTCCCGGTGTTCATTCCATGAGTGTTCAGAGCAGGTGAAGAGGGTGTGAATCCCAAGAGGCACCGTCACCGATGGGAAAAGAAGTCCTTTGTCCAGAACCACAGCTAGTGATTGGTGAAAGGAGACGTACCCCCCAGCCCACCTCTCTCCAAATCCTGACACTGAGAAGCACGGTTCCAACATCACGGAAAGGAACCTGTTATATGTGTGTACGCATGCGTACTCAGGCCTCTCCGCTTTAGCAAACCTCAACATTGTGACATGTTTGCTGCATAGTGTTTCTTAGGAAATAAAATATCGCAGGCAGATGCAGCTCCCACGCAAGCTTTTCGCTCCATTCTCCTCCCTCCCGCCCCCCAGGGAACGCTTCCTGAGACGGTGATCATTCCCACCAAGTTCTGTATTTCACTGCCCGTAAACCATATAGATCAATGACTTCTTATTTATTTTTATTGTTTTTAATATATTTTATTGATTTTTAAAAAATATATTTTATTGATATTTACAGAGAGGAAGGAAGAGGGATAAAGAGTTAGAAACATCGATGAGAGAGAAACATCCATCAGCTGCCTCTTGCACGCCCCCTACTTGGGATGTGCCTGCAACCAAGGTACGTGCCCTTGACCGGAATCGAACCTGGGACCCATCAGTCCACAGGCTGATGCTCTATCCACTGAGCCAAACCGGTGAGGGCTAGATTAATGACTTTTTAAAAATAACGACTTTCCTGTGTTTTAATTTTAAATAAATGCCGTCACTGGTTCCATTCATTAAATGAGGAAGCCACGAGACGGAGGTGGCACTAATGCCAGGATCCTACTAAGCAAACCGAATCTCAAGCGTGTAGCTACCGCCAGGTTACCAAAGCGAAACCTCAGGTCACCGCCCACCGGCAGCCACCTGGGTTCAAGCCTCGCCACGCAATCATTTCCTTACCGCAGGCCCCTCATCCACAGAAACATGTTCCACGACTCCACGCAGATGTCTGAAACCTCGGATAGGACCAAAGCCTACATATACTGTGCTTTTCTTATACACACACACCTATAATAAAGTTTAATTGAGAAATTAGGCACAGTGAGAGGTTAACGACAATAACTGATAATAAATTAGAACAATTATAGCAATACTAGAGGCCTGGTGCACGAAATTTGTGCTGAGGGAAGTGGGTGTCCTTCAGCCTAGCCTGCTCCCTTGAGGGATGTCTGACTGCCCATTTAGGCCCAATTCAGGTAGGATCGGGCCTAAACGGGCAGTCGGACATCTCTCTCACAATCCAGGACTGCTGGCTCCCAACTGCTCACCTACCTACTTTCCTGATTGCCCCTAACCGCTTCTGCCTGCCAGCCTGATCACACCCTAACCACTCCCCTGCCAGCCTGTTTGCCCCTAACTGCCCTCCCCTGCGGGCCTGCTGACCCCTAACTGCCCTCCCCTGCAGGCCTGGGTCCTCCCCAACTGCCCTCCCCTGCAGGTCCTTTCCTATACCCACATCCCTCTAAATATTCTGAACCGACCAATGACTTTACTTAATTGCCTTTTCACGCTGATGAGACTCAGTGCTGTAAAGCGTGAATGCACTATGTCCAAGTGTATTTCAGCAGGCAAAGGAAGCTTTCCAGGACCCTCCTCCAGGAGATCGAACCTTCTACAACTTAAAACCTGGAGAGGGAGTCTCCATTGCAGGGACTAACTAAGAAAGACTAACTGGGAGCCTCAATTGCAGGGACCATTACCAGGGTCTCTTCCCTGTCCAGACGGAAGCCACCCTTCAGGGCCTTGAACTCTGCGCCCACACCTCCCATTGAAAAGGCTCTTCCAGATTCTTGGAACTGCATTCCACCCCGAGATCTAAAGTTAACGGTGATGAGGGAGACTCCTCCCCAGGAGGAGACCACATTTTTTAAGTGTTTTTTAAAAATATATTTTTATTGCCAAGACCGGTTTGGCTCAGTGGATAGAGTGTTGACCTGCAGACTGAAAGGTCCCAGGTTCGATTCCGGTCAAGGGCATATACCTTGATGGAGGGCACATCCCCAGTAGGGGGCGTGCAGGAGGCAGCTGATCGATGTCTCTCATGGATGTTTCTGACTCTCTGTCCCTCTCTCTTCCTCTCTGTAAAAAGTCAATAAAATATATTTTTAAAAAATTAAAATATTTTTTTATTGCCGAAACCGGTTTGGCTCAGTGGATAGAGCATAGGCCTGCAAAATGAAGGGTTCCAGGTTCGATTCCAGTCAAGGGCATATACCTTGGTGGTGGGCACATCCCCAGTAGGGGGCGTGCAGGAGGCAGTTGATCAATGTTTCTCTCTCTCCATGTTTCTAACTCTCCTCTCCCTTCCTCTCTGTAAAAAAACCAATAAAACACATTTTTAAACAAAGATTCACAGCGCTGTTTCCAGGGTGGGTCATGCCCGGCTCACTGACAGGAGACGTCCTCTGAATGTCTATGGCAGTGGTTCTCAACCTGTGGGTCGCGACCCTTTGGAGTCGAACGGCCCTTTCACAGGGGCTGCCTAAGACCATCGGAAAATGCAGATATTGACATCACGATGTATCACAGTAGCAACATTTCATGGTTGGGGGTCACCACCCCATGAGGAACTGTATGCAAGGGCCGCGGCCTTAGGAAGGTGGAGAACCACTGGTCTCTGGGATTTACGGGACTCGGTGCAGTCACTGAGTTTGCTAAACCACCAAAGAGCAAACCTGACGCTGCTGGGGTGCTCGTCTCTGTCACCATGTGGATCGGGCCTGGAAACGAAGCCCAGGCAGAAGACAGAGGCTGGATGCGGTGGGGGGGGAGCGAAAGGGGGAAATGCCATTCCTGAAAATGCCCCTGTGCTCCTGAACACCAGGGTAGCTCAGGACTGTCCGGATCCAGGAGCCAGTACTTCCTCTTTTCCACTCGATCTCCTTCCTGTGCGTTTGGTTTCTGTCCTCGGCGATGGAAGAGTCCTCCATCATGTGAGAGGCCAGCAGCGGCTGGAGCAGTGGTTCTCAACCTTCCTAAGGCCACGTCCCTTTAATGCAGTTCCTCATGGAATGTTATGGTTGGGGGTCACCACCACATGAGGAACTGCATTAAAAGGCCGGGCATTAGGAAGGCTGAGAACCACTGGGCTGGAGGACGCAGCGTTTCAATATGAACTGCCATGTTTGGACTTCGTTCTGGGGGAACTGGGAACCTTGGACGATTTTTTTTTTTAAGAAATTAGAGCTTTCTTTTTTTTAAATATATTTTATTGATTTTTTACAGAGAGGAAGGGAGAGGGATGGAGTTAGAAACATCGATGAGAGACATCGATCAGCTGCCTCCTGCACGCCCCCCACTGGGGATGTGCCTGCCACCAAGTGCATGCCCTTGACCGGAATCGAACCTGGGACCTTTCAGTCTGCAGGCAGACGCTCTATCCACTGAGCCACACCAGTTTCAGCCTTGGACGGTCTTAAGGGAAAGACAGATAGGTGGGACACGGTCCCCATTGTGGAAACCGGGGATCCCATCCCTCTGTGTGTTCCACCAAGCAGGAAGAACTACCAAATCCCCCAGCCCCACCACTGTTGACGTGGTCAGAGGGAGACTCCAGATCAAAGGAATTTAATGAAAACGAGCCCCAGTCCCCGGTACTAAGCCAAGTAGCCATTGAAAGTAGGTAGGCATTGACATTGGCCCCAAGACCCAGGCAAGCAGGAAGGAAGAGAAATGTCTGAAAAGATGGATGTAGGGCCATGCATACAGGGGGGAGATGTCTTGTTAGACACACGTTATGCTTCATTGCTTCCAGAAACTTCTTTGTGGTTTTGAAAGATGTGCTTACTTAAAGCCAAACCTAACACGGGAACAAGCAGGTCGCGCGGCTTGCACCCTTCAAGCTGAACTAAAATTGGGGGGGGGGTCCTTCACACTCCATCTGGAGGCCGTCCCTAGCCCAGAGCTCGCAGGGCTGGCCGGAAGCGAACGTGATTGTGCTCCCGCTGATGCCCAGGACAGGATGCAGGAAGGAACCCAGACGTGACACCTCCTCTTGTGGAAAGGGACGGAATCTTCCTGAAGAGAGACACTGTCTCACTTAGGAACTACAAAGGAAGTTCATGGACACATGCCGGGTGACCCTGAGGACCAGAGAGCCAATCAGAAGAGGAGGAATGGCAGACCGGTTTGGCTCAGTGGATAGAGCATTGGCCTGCAGACTGAGGGGTCTCAGGTTCGATTCTGATCAAGGGCATGTACCTTGGTTGCGGGCACATCCCCAGTAGGTGTGCAGGAGGCAGCTGATTGATGTCTCTCTCTCTCATTGATGTTTCCAACTCTCTATCCCTCTTTCTTCTTCTCTGTAAAAAATCAATTATATATATATACATATATACATACATATATATACATGTATATATACATATATATATACATATATATATGTATATATATGTATATATATATATTTAAAAGATTGGTGTTTTTCCAAAGAAGATCTACAAATCGTGAAAGAACACATGAAAAGATGTTCACTGTCATTAGTCATTAGTCATTAAAAAAATGTAAATCAAACCACTACGAGAGACCATGGGGCACCCACTAGGATGGCTGTACTGGAAAAGATGGACAATAACAAGTGTTGGCAAGGACGTGGAGAAACTGGATCTCCCTTTCACTGCTGGTGGGAACGTGCAGTGTGGCAGCTGCAGAGAACGGTCTGGCAGTCCCTCAATCAGTCAAACATCGAATTACAGTATCGCTCAGCAATTCCACTCTGAGGCCTTTACCCCAAATAATGGAAAACAGATGTGCAAACAAAGACTTACACATAAATGTTCATAGCAGCGCTGTTCACAGGAGCCAAAGGTGGAAACAACCCCTATGTCCGTCACTGAGGAGTGAATAAATAAAAGGTGGCGCCGAGACCGGTTTGGGTCAGTGGATAGAGCGTTGGTCTGTGGACTGAAAGGTCCCGGGTTCGATTCCAGTCAAGGGCATGTACCTTGGTTGCGGGCACATCCTCAGTAGGGGGTGTGCAGGAGGCAGCTGATCGATATCTCTCTCTCATCAATGTTTCTAACTCTCCCTCTCCCTTCCTGTCTGTAAAAAATCAATAAAATATATTTTAAAAAAATAAAGAAAGAAAAGAAAAGGTGGTACACACAACAACCAAATACTGTCCGCAATAAAAAGAAATGAAGGCCAGGGCGCGTCATCAGTTGGCTGGAGTGTCGTCCCAGGCACCAAAAGATTGCAGGTTTGATTCCCGGGCAGGGCACCTACCTGGGTTTTGGATTGCCAGTTGGGGCTCATACCGAAGGCAACCAGTCAATCTCTCTCTCTCTCTCTCTCTCTCTATCTCTCTCTCTCTCTCTCTCTCTCTCTCTGTAAAGTATATCCTCCCGTGAGGATTGGGAATCAGCAAAAGAAAATAGAAGTGAAGTACTTATACCTGTTACAATAAGGATGAACCTGGGAAGCATTGTGCTAAAAGAGAAACTGTCAGAAAGTAGAAATGTTTGAGCACGCTTCCTCCTCGTCGACTTAGCCTTGAATTCCAGCTGCACCTCGCAAAATAGCCTTGCAAGGTAGAACACTGCCAGCTTTCTGAAGAACAGGATGACCCTGTAAATAACACGGTCATCAATAAGATGACCCTGACATTAAAAACTGTTTTGTCTTAAATTACTTGTGCTGCAAAAAAAGAAGATGTGGTAAATGTGCTTAAAAGCGGTCCTGCACAAAGGGTCGGGGCTGCCCTCTGGACTTCCTGTGTGGAGAAAGGCAGAGCAGTCGCCGGCCGGCTAATCAAGGCTCCCTACATTTTAATTTGGTCTGGACTCCAGTGGTCGTTCGCTTGCGTTCACTCCACAACAAAACCAGTCGCAAAAGGCCAAATTGTGATTCCATTTATCTGAGATGTCCGGAATATGGAAATTTGTAGTCCGAAGCTAGATTAGTGGTTGCTAGGTGAGGGGGGGGGGGCACAATGGGGAGTGACTGCTCATAGGAATGGGATTTCTTTTAGGAAGGACAGATTGTAGCCATTGCTGTTCAACGCCAGGAATACACTCAAAACCTTTGCATTGCACATTTCCAATGAGTGAAGTGTATGGAAAGTAAATATCTCCCTAAACCGGAAAGCCCCATGTCCCAGGAAACCCCTCCATCATTTGGGCACACTAGGAAGGTTCGTCTCCCTAATGCCACCCTCACCCACACACAATTCTTTTCCCCAAGAAGCAATCAGAGGGGTGTGGAAACATGCAGGCTCCTGAGGGTCAGTCGGCTTCTTGCGGTGGCGATGCTGTGTCACAAAGATCCCTGAGACAGTCGCTGACAAAAGCAGCCACCGGTTTCTCGCTCACAGGTCTGCGGGCCCGCTGGGGTCGGGGGGATTGTGTGTCTCATTCCAGGACCACGGCTGAGGCAGCAGCACCTCCTGGGGCGCCTCTCCTCCCAGGGTGGCACGAGCAGGAGCCAAGCAGCCCCACACGCATCCGCATCGAGCCTCCAAGCCTCCGCCAAGACAGAGCTTACGTCGCAGCTTCTCACCCCCCAGTGGCCGCCAAGTCCCCTCGCCAAGCCCAGAGCCAATGGCATGGGAAGGTGTTCACTGCCTAACGCAGCGGTTCTCAACCTTCCTAAGGCCGCGACCCTTTAACACAGCTCCTCATGGGGTGGTGACCCCCAACCGTAAAATTGTTTTCGCTGCTACTTCATCACTGTCATTGTGTTACTGTTAATGAATCGTCATGTAAATATCCGATATGCAGGATGTCTTAGGCGACTCCGGTGAAAGGGTTGTTCGACCCCCAAAGGGGTCACGACCCACAGGTTGAGAACCGCTGGCCGAACGAAAGGAGCTGAAAAGTGTCCCGGCGATGGGCTGGGCGCGGAATCTGAGCAGAGGGGGCAGGGGAAACAGCCATTGGACTTAGACGGCTCGGCTTCTCAGTGGTGGGAACGCGTAGGCTCTGGCAGAGAACTTGCTGTGAATTCTGGTCTTTTCCTGGGCCGGGATGTCCAGCACGATACTCCCTGCCAGGGTGCTGGACAGCGGCAGCGAGCCGTGGCTTCCGGTCTAAACCGCCCACCCCTGCAGGGCCCCGGGTGCCGGTGGTCCGGGACATTGTGTTTTCACATCCCACCAGGTCTGCAAAACGACCATCGGTGGCTCCAGCTGCCCAGGAGGACAACTGCCACTTGGAGGCCATGGTGTTGTGAGCACGTGTAAGGAAGTCAGGCCAGGCTCTGAGGGTCGGTGGGTTAGATGGATTAAATGCACTTTCACAGGGCGGGGGGGAGGGGGCAGGTGAGGGATGTACTGGGGGATAGGGAAGGCCGGGGGGGAGTCAATGGGAGAGAAAAAAGAAGGAGACATATGTACTGCTATTTGTAACATATAGTTTTAATTTTTAATTTTTTATATATTTTGTTGATTTTTCACAGAGAGGAAGGGAGAGGGACAGAGTCAGAAACATTGATGAGAGAGAAACATCCATCAGCTGCCTCCTGCACAGCCCCCACTGGGGATATGCCCGCAACCAAGGTACATGCCCCTGACCGGAATCGAACCTGGCACCTCTCAGTCCACAGGCTGATGCTCTATCCTGCAACCAGGATACATGCCCTTGACTGAGCCAAACCGGTTCCGGCATATTTGTAATATTTTAAACAATAAAAAAAAAAAGGAGAAAAAAAAAAAAAATGCAAAAACTAAAAAAAAAAAAAAAGCGTTTTCAACGTATGCCGGGTTTATCAGAAAGTAAAGTGACTGTAAGTCAGAGCATCCAAAGTCAGAAATAAGCCCGTCTACCACAGCACCTGGGCCTCATACTGGCCACACCGGCTCCATGGAGACATTTGTCTAATGTCTGCTGCCTTAAGATGTTGTTCTCTTTAATAGAAATTACTATATTTACTTTTTAAGTATGTTTTTATTGATTTCAGAGAGGAAAGAAAAGGGAGAGATAGAAACATCAATGATGAGAGAGAATCATTGATCGGCTGCCTCCTGCACGCCCCCTATTGGGAAGCAAGCCCCCAACCCAGGCATGTGCCCTTGATAGGAATTGAACCTGTGACCCTTCGGTCCATAGGCCAGTGCTCTATCCACTGAGCAAAACCAATTTGGGTGAAATTACTATATTTCAAATTCTAATTATAAAAAGTAAAAACAGCAGATAATACAGAAAACTTTAAAATGTAAAAATTAGCTGTAATTCAGAGTTAATTGAAGTTAACTGCTTGTTATTCATTCTTTTCCAATTTCTGGTATATATAATCACATTGATACTACTTTTAACACCACCAGGCTTTTATATGGTTTTATAATCTCTATTGTCAGTTAAAATTTCATGAATACCTTTCTGTATAAAAATATGGATCATTGCTATTTTTAATGTTTGAATAAATTTTACCTTTTGGATGTGCTTATATTTTTCACCAGTATTTCTTTCATCGTAACAGGTATATCTCCATTTTTCATGTTTACTTCTGACCTGGATCCATATTTCACTTCCACGCAATCACAGTGTATGTCTGTGGGCTTGTGCACAACATGATTTCATAAATGCTTTTCCATGTTGTTGCCATCCAGATAGCTATTCCTTGTGGTGCTAACACGTCATTTAATTAGCCAATTCCTGTTGTTGGGAGATTTGTGGTTATTTCTGGCATTTTACTAATAATAACTCATTCTGAAAATGCTTGCTGCACTCGACTGGCTGCATTCGTTCTGCCTCCTTTCCCACCATCCTTCCCCTCCTGTGGTAGTTTAGCAGTTTAGTAGTGGACTGGTCTACGTTTATATCGTTTGTCCTCAGACAATTATTATTTTTTAAATATATTTTATTGATTTTTTACAGAGAGGAAAGGAGAGGGATAGAGAGTTAGAAACATTGATGAGAGAGAGAAGCATTGATCAGCTGCCTCCTGCACACCTCCCACTGGGGATGTGCCTGCAACCAAGATACATACCCTTGACCGGAATTGAACCTGGGACCCTTGAGTCCGCAGGCCAATGCTCTATCCACTGAGCCACACCGGCTAGGGTCCTCAGACAATTATTGATAGCTGGCCAGGTAGGAATGGCTTCAGGAAACTCTATGGCCCACCAAGTTGATTTAGCTCATCGTGTGGCACCAGAGTGCAGGGCCTGCTGTCATTTGACGTGAGTGTGCTACAGCGCCCCCACCAGAGACCAATGTGGCAGTGGAGAAGCAAGGTTTGTTTTTTTGTTTTTAATATATTTTATTGATTTTTTTTACAGAGAGGAAAGGAGTTAGAAACATCCATGAGAGAGAAACATCGATCAGCTGCCTCTTGCACGCCCCCCACTGGGGATGTGCCCGCAACCAAGATACATGACCTTGACCGGAATCGAACCTGGGACCTTTCAGTCCACAGGCCGACGCTCTATCCACTGAGCCAAACCAGTTTCGGCAAGAAGCAAGGTTTGAGATTTAGAGCCAGACGCCGGTCTACGGGAAACAGCGGTCACATCTGCTCTACGGGAAAAGCCCGTCCACCGGGAGAACAGGGCTGCCCAGAGAAAGAGGCAGGGGCCGGAGGAAGTCTGCCCTGGTGGCATCAGCCCCTGGGCCAGTTAACCCTGACGCCTGCCTGGACCCTGCCTTCCACCGCTGGCCCTCAGCCCTTCCGCGAAGACCCCGCGCCAACAAGTCCCCCATCTTGTCTGAGCAAGAGCCCTGAAGTGGGGGCTCCGAGCTGGGGCCCACTCCACAGCTGCTGGCCGGTGCTGGAGCACGGAAAATGGACAATGGAGCTGCCCTGTGGAGCCGGCGGGCTCTGAGGGCCCGGGATATGCCAGCCAGTAGGACATGTCATTCGCTGGCCCCGTGCCATGGCCGAGGTGCTCCACGAACTCGAGAAAAGAGGCCCCTGACGACAGGCAAACGAGTAACATGTCCCCGAGGAGTGGGAATCAGAAGTGAAGGTACCACAGCATCTGTCAGGCCGTTTTGCTTCTTTGGAGGTTTTAGGGTAACTCTTTTTTTTTTTTTAATATATTTTATTGATTTTTTACAGAGAGGAAGAGCGATAGAAAGTCAGAAACATCGATGAGAGAGAGACATCCATCAGCTGCCTCCTGCACGCCCCCCACTGGGGATGTGCCTGCAACCAAGGTACATGCCCTTGACTGGAATCGAACCTGGGACCTTTCAGTCTGCAGGCCGACGCTCTATCTACTGAGCCAAACCGGTCTCGGCTTAGGGTAACTCTTGGTGATGGGGTTACTGAGCTAACGAGCACAGATGTATATTTATTAGGGCTTTTGGAGACGGCTGCAAAACGCCACACAGGTTAGGGGGGAAGCCACACACACCCTCCTATCTAGCCTTCAGTCAGCCTCTCCCCACTTAGAGCTTGGTCTGGACCTGTTTCCTCAACAGCCCCTCCCCCGCCCCCCGTCCTGTCTCACCCCTGAGGCTGAGACAACCCCACCACTAAGAGCTGTGCCAAAAGGAAGCGCTTCATCCCAGCGGGGGGATCCAGCCCCAGGGACCTGCTGGAGCCCCAGTCAGAGAGAAGAAGGGAAGAAGTGACCGGATGTTTCCTTCCCCTTACGTTCCTGCCTCCTGTCACTGTCTCCCGTTGGCCAAACCCAGGTGTGAGGTCAGCGGTTCTAGAAGCCTGGGAAGCTGGCCTGCAGGCCGACACAGAACAGAGCAGAAGCCGAAACCGGTGTGGCTCAGTGGATAGAGCATCAGCCTGCGGACTTAAAGGTCCCAGGTTTGATTCTGGTCAAGGGCATGTATCCTGGTTGCGGGCACATCCCCAGTAAGGGGTGTGCAGGAGGCAGCTGATCGATGTCTCTCTCATCGATGTTTCTAGCTCTCTATCCCTCTCCCTTCCTCTCTGTAAAAAATCAATAAAATATATTTTAAAAAGAAAGAAAAAAAATAACAGAGCAGAAGAGCTGGGGAGGGAGCAGTCACAGGCAGAAACCGCTCACACTCTTGAAAGTAACCAAATGTCCACTTGAAAGCGTGTAATCCCTATGGACTAGTTCCCATCTCCTCTCCCGCCCCCAACCTGCTCTGGTCACGTGCTGCTTAATCACAGGGACACGTTTCCCATCCTTGCCTGACCCTCAGAGAATGCACACGCACAAACTCAGATGGTCTAGGCCAGTGGTCGGCAAACTGCGGCTCGAGAGCCACATGATGACTCTTTGGCCCCTGGAATGTGGCTCTTCCACAAAATCCCACGGCCTGGGCGAGTCTATTTTGAAGAAGTGGCGTTAGAAGAAGTTTAAGTTTAAAAAATGTGGCTCTCGCCGAAACCGGTTTGGCTCAATGGATTCAGAGAGTTGACCTGCGGACTGGGGGGTCCTGGGTTCGATTCCGGTCAAGGGCATGTACCTTGGTTGTGGGCACATCCCCAGTTGGGGGCGTGCAGGAGGCGGCTGATTGATGTTTCTCTCTCATTCATGTTTCTAGCTCTCTGTCCCTCTCTGTAAAAAAGAATCAATAAGATGTATGTTTAAAAAGTGTGGCTCTCCAGAGAAATTCCAATCGTGGTGCTGTTGACATTTGGCTCTGTGCACTGAAGAGCTTGCCAACCTCTGGCCTAGACCCACAGGGCACTGTCTTCCGCTTGTTTTTCCACTGCAAGTTCTGCAAGAGCAGCAGCAGGCCGGAGCCGGGAGTTGCCACCTCCGGTGACAGCCGTGCCTTCTTCTGGAAAGCCTCCTGGGGGTGCTGCCTGAGGCTCCTTTGGAGGGCCCCTCCCTCTTCAGACAGCGCTCCCTCTGGAGGTCAGCAGGCCCCAGGATGTCTTCGGTCCCCGTATGATCTTCGGGGACCACTGTCACCTGCAGGCAGGACAGGAGGTGCCCGGCACCACTCCTGTGCTGGGCCTGTTCCCGCGGCGGCAGGTTCAACAAGTGGATTTTCAGCACCAGACGACCCTTTCTGCACCCAAGTCTCAGGGAGGGTTCTAGGCCCAGGGAGTGCCCTCCTATGTCACAGAGGGTGTGAGGCCTCCACGCCCGCGGCTGCCATGGCAACTGGGCTCTGGAGGATTCCTGGGGCCTGTGGGGAGGGGACCCCCAGTCCTTAGACTCAGGTGTAACCAGTGGGGAATCACACCCCGGAAGCATTGATCTCGGTGTCCTGAGACCTTGCTTCCAGGGGCATCCTCTGGCCCAAACAAATTCTTTCAAAAAAAAAACTCATCAAATGAGACCTGGAGACCATCAACACGAGAGAGAGAGATGGTTTGCATCCGCCCACACTGCACTCGGCTCTTCCTCTGGGGCTGCCCTCCTGGTCCAGAAGGTTCCACCACGTTTTTTTTTTTTTTTTTTGTTTTTTTTTTTAAGAAAGCAGGACGTGGCTAGGAAAACAGACACCGGGCCCCCAGGTCACCCAGGGCTGGCAGATCCGTCTCCCGTCTCCCCGCGCCCCGTCCCTTCCCCTCCTCCTCTTCCTCCTCCTCCTCCGCCGCCGCCGCCGCGTCTTTCCCGCCCGGGCACCCGTCTCCCCGCAGCCAGGGCTCCTCGCGCCAGTGCGTCCGGGGGCATCTCCACGGGGGAGCGGCACCCCAGCGGCATCTCAGGGCGACCCTCCGGGAGCCTCGGGGCGTGGGGGGTGGGGGTGGGGGGTCCTCGATCTCGGCCGCGACTCCCGCCGCGGGCCCCTGCGCCGCGGGCGCCCGGGATTCTAACGGGGCCGCGTGCGCGGGGCGGCGCCGCGCGTGATTGGCCGCGCCGGGCCGGGGGGCGGGCCCGCGCCGGGCGGCCCGCCGGGCGCCGACAATGAGGCTCCATAAAAGGGAGCGGCGGGGGGCTGGGGCCCCGGATTGAGGCCTACCCGCCCGGGGTCCCGACGCTCCCGGTCTCGGCGGCGTGGCCCCGGCGCGGCCGGCGGGCGGGCCGGGGGCGGGCGGGGGGCGGGCGGGCGAGCGCCAGGCCCTGCGGCCGCGCCATGGCCCTCAAGGCCGAGGGCGCCGCGCTCGACTGCTTCGAGGTGACGCTCAAATGCGAGGAAGCGGAGGACGAGGACGAGGCCGTGGTGGTGGCCGTGATCCCGCGGCCCGAGGC
>JAAGEH010000213.1:100760-124180 GCA_011751065.1 Lasiurus cinereus
GAGCTGGCGGTGTGCGTGAGGACCACATACCACACACGGTGCCAGGGGGTGAGGTGTGCTGTGAGGAAAGGAGATGGTGACGGGAAAGGGGTGCGCAGGGGCATGGACGGCAGCTGTCTCAATGGCAGAGAAGGCCGTGGTGGGATGTGGAAGAGGCGAGGGAGCATGCAGCTTCCTGAAAAGAGATGATGGGGGAGTGAGGGGGGAATGAAACGAGGAACTTCCTTCCCGGCGAAGGAAGAACCATGGGAAGGTGGTACCTGGAAGCTGAGGGACAGGACAAGCTGGAGGAAGTGACCAGAAGATGAGGTTTCAGAGCTGACGGCTGGGTTTAGCACGCGAGACCTTGGTGAGAGCTGTTTGGGACGAGTATAGGAAAGAAAGCCCGATTCCAGCTCGGGGTCCAGGTTCCTGCCATGGTCCCCTGGGAGTTAGGTGCCACCCCACTGTGGACCTGGATCTTCTGCGACGCCGCCAATTCCCCTGTCGTTTCAAACGCCACCTCTTCCATGCGGCCCAGGGGCCGGGGCCTCCCCTATTCGTCATGGGGACGAGCTGGACCCATGGGGGTCTGAGGCACTGCGCACAGCGCACAGCTGCCTGCCTTTGCCAGGCTACCAGGAGCTCCTGCCCTGGCAGCGAATGGTCCTGTGCACCAAGCGCAGGCGCAGGCAGCCCCTGGGGGTGAGGTGACAGCTGCAGAGGCTCAGGAGCACTGGAGAGGCCAGCGTGGAGGGGACGGGCGGCCTCTGAGGGCGCCTCAGCAGGTGGAGAAGCGGGCATCGCCCCTCTCTGTGCCCGCCCCGGGAGGACAAGTAGTGATAACATTGACCATCGCTGACCGAGAAAGTGTGACCTGATGTCAGACGTGGATGTAGTAAACTGCCAGGCTGACTGGGGGTTCTGGGTGGATGTGCCAAGACTGGAGACTTGTTTTAAAAAATATATCTTTATTGATTTCAGAGAGGAAGGGGGAGATAGAGAGAGAGAGAGAGAAACATCTATGATGAGGGAGAATCATTGATGGGCTGCCTCCTGCACACCCCACACTGGGGATCGAGCCTGCAACCCGGGCATGTGCCCTTGACCGGAATCGAACCTGGGACCCTTCAGTCCACAGGCCCATACTCTATCCACTGAGCCAAACCGGGTAGGCCAAACACTTTATTCCTGTATTGTTGTTATTAACCTTTGCCCATCCCTGTAGTGTTCTGACAGGAGACACAGCCAGGGCTGTTTATGAGAAGGGGGAGGGGACAGTGGAGTCAGTGTACAGAAGGCATTTCTGATGGTGCCCGTACCTAACTAGTGAGGCTAATTCTAAAGAGCGGTTTTAATTTCCAGTTCCGTGGTATTCAGTCTGGTAGTCATTGTATCTCCTTTCTTCTTATCCTGGCAAACAGTTAGCTTTAGGCCCGGTCCGAAGGTTATCTTGCCCTTTTAACGTCCCAAAGATTTGAGGCATAAGATGTGCAAAGTAGTTCCTCTGGGTCCATAGTGGTCGGCAAACTCATTAGCCAACAGCCAAATCTCAACAGGACAACGACTGACATTTCTTTGGAGAGCCACATTTTTTAAACTTAAACTTCTTCTAACACCACTTCAAAATAGACTCGCCCAGGCCGTGGCATTTTGTGGAAGAGCCGCCTGTGGCTCGAGAACCACAGTTTGCCGACCATGGCCATGGAATGACAGCTCCAGTTCTATTTATTCTTTTATTTTTTTCCTCCTCTTTTAGGATGACAGCTGAAGAATTTATTTTGTTTAAAAATTTGTATAGATTTCACAGAGGAAGGGAGAGAGAGAGAGAAACATGGATGGAGAGAATCATTGATTGGCTGCCTCCTGCACGCCCCCCCCACTAGGGATTGACCCCGAAACCCGGTTCTGTGCCCTGACCAGAGATTGAACGGTGCCCTCTGGTCCCTAGGTCCGTGCTCAGCCAGGGAGCCACACCATCTTTTTACAGTGGATGCTCCTCCGGTACACCGCCACGTTTGGGGACAGGTGCCCTAACTAACATGGGCCAGGGGCACCTCTGCTGATCACCCGCCCCTCCTCCGCTCCGCAGTGGCCCAGCAGGAGAAGACGCCGCCGCCCAGGCCCAGCCTCCTGGAGGCAGGCGGCCACAGCTGTGAGGAGCCCCGGCTGCAGATGACGTGGGAACAGGAGTTCCTGGTGGGGAGCAGCCCGGAAGGCAGCGGCCGGGCGCTGTGCATGGTGTGCGGGGCCGAGATCCCGTGCCCCTCGGCGGACACGGCGCGCGCGCACATCCTGGAGCAGCACCCGCACACCCTGGACCTGAGCCCCGCGGAGAAGAGCAACATCCTGGAGGCCTGGAGCGAGGGGGCGGCCCTGCTGCAGGATATCCGAGCCGAGCAGCCCTCGCCCCCCAACTCAGGTAGCGGGGCCTGGGGCGGGGGGGGGTGTGTGGAAGCCAGGCAGACCTGTAGGGACGTGCGCGGGGCGCTCACGGGGCGTTTGCCCCCTTCAGACTCGGCCCAGGATGTGGGTGCAGACCCGGGCTCTGCCCCAGACCCCGCCAGAGTGCCCGCAGAGATCGTCGTGCTTCTCGACTCGGAGGACAGCACGGTCCTCCCGAGAAGGACCCGGCCCAGGGGACTCCGCCCCCTTGAACTTCCAGGTCAGTCGTGGGGAGCCAGGGAGGCTGAGCTGGGGGGCAAGGGCGGCACAGGCCGGTGTTTCAGGGCGGGGAGAGGCTCTTGGGCAGAGAGCTTCAGCAGCGGGGTACAGGTTGAGGTTGCGGGGTTCAGGCCTTTTCCCTTTTTTGCAGTTGCCCCTGCCCCTGCCCCAGAGCCAGTAACGAAGAAGCCCCGTAGTCAGAGGTGGAAGGAGCCCCCTGAGGAAGAGCCAGCCAGAAAGAAAAGAGGCAAATCCATGACCAAAAACCCGGACCCGGACCCGGACCCGGACTCGGACTCAGGTGAGGGGGGAGCCCAGGTGGGGGACGTGGGGGCTCTGATTGCAACGCTCCAAACCGAGCCAGTGCGGGTGGGCCGGCCCGGTCCGGGGGCTCCCGCCTCCCTGATGGTGCTCAGCCTCGGGGTCTGGCCTCGGAGGGAGGCTGCCCACCCTCCTGCTCACAGCCCCCTCCTCCTCGCAGACCTCCTGTCGCCCGACTCGCCCTCAGAGGCCTTCACCGCGCCCCCCGAGGTCCGGCACTTCACGGACGGCAGCTTCCCGCCCGGCTTCGTCCTGCAGCTCTTCTCCCACCCGCAGCTGCGGGCCGCGGACGGCAAGGACGCGCCCCCGGAGGGCCGGGCCGCCGAGGGAGGCCTCCCCCCGCTGGAGAGCCCCTCTCCAGGTGAGCTCCCGGGGAGACCGGGGCCCAGCCGGCCCCGAAGAAGGCTGCTCCTTGGTGTTGGTGCAGGGTCCCGGGGAGAGGGGGCCGGGCCGGCGGGTGTGAGGACCGGCTGGCCCTGGTGCGTCCTGGAAGCCGTCTTCAGGCTGGACTAGGCCAGGGCGCCCCCGGGCGACACCCAAAGTGGACGGAGCCTGCGTGAGGGCCCACCTGGGCTGTTCGCAGACTGGACCGGTGACAGCGGCACCTCGGAGCCGCGCAGTGAGCGGCCGGTGACGGCAGAGGCGTTAGCAGCGCATCCTCCTGATCGGGAGAACTTCCGGCGCAGGTGGCCGGTCCTTGCCAAGTGCTTTCCTGGGTTCTGAGACGGTTCCTCTTCCCGGTGGTTCCTCTTCCCGGTGCCCTGCTAGTCCCTGTGGCTGCGGTTACACGTCGCCACTGACTCGTGGCTCCAACAGCACAAGCTTACTTTTCGGTTCCGAGGTCAGAGGTCTTCCAGGCTAGAAAGTCACGGTGTCGCTGGCCCGCGTTTCTTCTGGAGGCTCGGAAAGCCTGTGTCTTGCCTTTTCGGGGTTGTACAGGCCGCCCACATCCCTCTTTGCCTTCTTCCATCTTCCAGGCCCGTGGGGGCCAACAGGCCCTCTCTTGGGGTGCCATCTTTGGCCGCCTCCTTCCCCTTAAGGATGCTTGTGGCCACACTGAGTCCACCAGCTCGTCCAGCTGAGTCTGTAGGTTAAAGTCACCCCTGGCACCATCCGGTCCGCCATGGGAGCTCAGCCTGCAGCCTTCCTTCTCTGCAGCGGAACTTACCGTGCTCACGGGTCCTGGGGGTGGGGACAGGGACACCTCGGGGGCCGGGTCTGCCTGTACCGCAGCCATGGCACCCGGCAGGGGCAGGTCTCCGATGAGAGCAGAGCGCCGTTCAGGAGGGCGGAGGCCGAGCGGCTTCCGCTTTGTCTCGCCACGCCGGGCCCTGCTCGCACCACTGTCTCAGGAGAAGGTTCCTGAACGAGGGAGGGAGGGAGTGGCGCAGGAGTGCCTTGTCCCAGCCTGTCTGTGCGTTTGTGCAGAGCCCCAGGAAGGTGGCACAGAAAGCAGTGTGCCCCTAGCCACCTCGCTCACAGCGGCGACCGCGCGTACCAGTTCGCTCTGGATCCTCAGACCTCCCCAGAGCTGTGCGTGTGCAGCAGGTCGTGGGCACGCTTCCTTCCCATCTTGAGGCAGGCGTCCCTTCATGTAGATCCGGTTTGAACTGGCTCAAGTTCCAGCTTGAGTCACATTCCAGTCCGGCCTCCCCGAGACTGCTTGGACTTGAACGTGTCTGAGTCTCCTGTTGTCTTGGGCCACGGCGCTCAGCGGCCGCCTCTTCTCCGCTCGGCGGGTCTGCTTTCCTCCCCAAAGAGCCTTCGCTTCGAGCCCGGGGTTCCCGGGCCCAGCTCCACCTCTCTGGAGTGGCGGGCAGCTGAGAAGGGAGTCCCCGGGGGTGAGCGGGGAAAGACGAGGCTCAGCAATCGGAGTGAGTGAAGGGAGGGGCGCAGGGGGTGCCGGTGTTCCCCGCAGCGGCAGGATCTGTGGAGTGTGGACGCGGCCGGAAGCCGCAGAAGACGCCGAACCACCCAGCAGCAAGCGTCCCGCAGCCCAGCCCCGAGCCAAGCCCCGAGCCCAGCCCCGAGCCAAGCCCCGAGCCCAGCCCCGAGCCAAGCCCGGCGGAAAGCGACCTGCGACTCGAGCGAGGCAGCCTCTGTCCCCAAGAAGCGGGGGTCGGCAGGACAGGTGGGAGGCGGCGGAGAGAAGAAGATCCCCACGCCGGCCCTCCAGCGCCCCGGGCTCTGCCAGGACCTACGAGCTCCGCTGGCTTTCCCGGAAACGGAGGCTTCACCGCATGGCTCTGCGCTGAGTTGTTTTACGTATTCAAGTTCCTGAAGATTTTTATTTGAATAAAGACACTCGCACTTTCAAAAGTTGAAAGATCAAGGTTTTAGAGGTTGGAACAGTTCTCTGGTCATGTCAGCGGAGCGGATGGCTGGGAGTGTGAGGCAGTCAGGAAAGACTGGGGCTTTCCAAGGGCCTGGTAGGACAGGAGGGGGGGGTGTTGGGGGGGTGCCCAGGCTGGAGAGGGCCCGAGGGCCGGGCTCCCGTTTTACTGAAGAGGACGCTGAGCCTTGGGAAGTAGGCACCTCACTCAGGCCCCTGGCCTAGGAAGGGCAGTCTGTGTGCACTTCAGCTGAGCCCCCACAGCCCACCCCCTGACTTCCCGCTCCCTCCCTCAGGCCACATCCCTCCCCCATCCCCCTGTGACTATCGCTCCTGCGAAGGCTCGTCCTTAGGCCAGTGCCAGGGCCGTCTCTCCTCGCCGGACACTTCTCTGTCATCCTTCCGTTTTTGTCTGGATTTTGCCCAGCAGCCCGCACCAAGCGATTATTTCTCCCTCTTACCCTCCTCCTTCCAGCCTCTGTCCCATTGGTCCGTAAACTTGCATCCGCTGGTGGGATGTCAGCTCCTTCAGGTCAGGATGCTTGTCTGTCGCACTCACTGTGGGATCTACCCCCAGCGCCCAGCACCCAGTAGGTGCAGCTTAACTAGGTGTTTGGTGAGTGGGTTCCCCACCCGTGGGTCAGGGTGTAGGCTCACTCCCTGGGTGGCGCCCAGGATCGCAGCTTTGAATTCCTTCTTGTGCTCACAGTCCCTGCCGTGGCCTCCGGCCCAGGCTCTCCCCTCGGGCCCAGCCTCTCTTCCGATGCCCACGGGCATCTGCTTGAGCTAAGCCTTCTCTCGGGCGGAGCCAGTCGTCTTCCTCAGTCTCTTCCTGCGGACTGGCTGCCTCGTCCTTGTCTGCTTGGGCCGAACCCTCCGTCATCTTGTCTCAGAACCACATCAGACCATCGGCAGATCCTTAGCCCCACCTGCAGACGGGCTCAGAGTTCGCTTCCTGTCACCACCTCCTCTGCGGCTCTCCTGTCCATGCGGTCGCTTGCCTGCTTCCTGGGACGGCCTTCCGGCCGGTCTCCGGCTCCTTACCTTTGACCCCTGCGGCCTGGTCTCCGAGCAGCCCTCGGGCCTGTCAGACACCCGTCTGGTGCTGTGATGTCCTCACCCTGGATCTTTCCTGTCCCTGCGCCTCGCACCAGCACTGTCTTCCTCCCACCAGATACTGCCCCCCAGCTCTGCTGAGCTGGCCCCTCACTTCCTGTCCATCTGCTCGCAGCCCAGCATCCTGAGAGCCGCCCCGTCCCCTTCCCTGGCGTATGTTGATGTCTTTGCCTCTGTCTGCATATAGCCTATTGCATCTCTTGTTCGTTCCCATCGATTGGCTCATCGCTGGAACATAAATCCCAGGAAAACCACTGCTCTGCTCCCTGCGCTGCCGTTGCCCTGGCAACTGGAACCGTGGGCAGAGCCGGGTAGCCGATGAGTCATTGTTGAGCGGGATTCCGCCTGCCCTCAAGGAGCTTCCGGTTTCTCAGGAGACAAACCAGCTTCTGCACACAAAGCAGAACTTGCTCGATGGGGCTTCCCGCACCCCAGGAGCTGGGCTCTGGAAACAGGGCCGGAGGGGAGGGTTGGAGGGGGGTGCGGAGACCTTCAGGAGCATCCTCATCGTGGGATGAGGGCCTGACCCTGCTCTCTGCTCCCATTCCCGCCAGGTCCCCCGCCGGGCCTTCGAGGGACGCTGGATCTGCAGGTGATCCGGGTGGACGGAGGAGTCCCCGGCGGCCAGCCTCCTGCAAGACTGGTCCAGGCATCCCCGGGGCACCAAGGGTGTGGGAGCAGGTGACACCCCAGACCGCCCGCGGTTTGTTGGAATCAGCACCAGGGGGGCGAGAAGCGGGGTGGCGTCTCGGTTCCTGCCTCCCGGGGAGGCGTGGACGAGGCGTGTCTCTGGCTTCTCAAGCTGCCACGCTGCCACCTGATGGAGCATGCCGAGGCGGGACGGAGGATGGAGGGGGCACGGGAAAGCGCCCACGCCGTGCGTGGGGCGTGCGGAGGCCGTGTGTGAAGGGCACTGGGCCTGTGGAGAACCCGCCCGATCCTTTGGCGACCCCCACCTCTGCCCCACCTCCCGCCCTCCGCCGCTCACCATTCTCCTTTGGCACAGTGCCTTACACCACAGAGGGGGGCACCACGGGGTTTGAGCTGAGTCCCACTACCTCGGAGGACGCCTCTCCTCCCCCCTGTTCCGGCCCCTCAACCAGGAGGCCGCCATTACCTCTTCCCGCTCCATCCCCGCCGGAGGCCACGCCGCCCGCCGGGGTTCATCCACTCCCACGCCTTCCCCCCGTTTCCGGTTGTACATAACTCTCCTGTTGACAATAAATTATTTTTTTTTATTAAGAGAGTTCCGTTGTGGGCCGTCATTGGGGGGAGGGGCTCGCTAGGAGGCCAGCTGGCCTGGGGTGACCCCGAGGGGCAGGAGGCGGACTGGTTGTCCTGGGCGGGATCGGGGCAGGGCTTGGGGGTCCAGAGGCCTCAGTCTGCTGTGGTGTCAGGCACAGGGAAGCGCTCCCCCTTTCCTCCTGGCCCGGGCCTGAGCCTGCTGACCCACAGGCCGCTGTCCTGGTCCTCACCGCAGGAGGCGAGGCTGACCCTGACCTTTGGAAAGTGAAGTGGTGGTGCCAGTCCGCGCCCCACAATGGAGGGTGGGCACCGGGTCCTAACGCAGCCCTGCCTCCCACAGTTGCAGCTCTGTGCTCGCTGAACGCTTTGGTCTAATCGAACCCGAGCCTTTGTCCTGTTCCTGCGCCCCAGACAGGAGGCGGCCCGCCTGGGGTCTCCACCAGACCCCTTCCCTCCGGAACGGCCATCGCAGGCCAGTGCTGGTGCGGACCGGTTTTTCTGTTGGTGGAATGGCCTCCTGAAGAAGGGCCCAGGGCTTCCCCCAGACCCCACACAGCAGTTCAGAGCAGGTGGTATAAAGGGGGAGTCCCTGTCTGCTCCCCATAAATACGGAGTGTTCAGAGAGAGGGCCTGGCTAGGCGGAGGGCAGCGGTTCCCGAATGGCGCTGCCTCCGCCAGGTATGAGACCCTCCAGAAAGCCCGTCACTGAGACAGGGAGGACCTGACTTCGCAGGATCGGGGCCTGAGGCCTCTGTCCCCTGAGCTGGTGACACGCGATCCAGACGGGAGGCGAGGACTCCCTGTGGCCTCACTGGAGGGACGCGGTCCTTTGTCCCCACCTGCCTCCCTGGAGCCCAGGGTGTCTGGGGCTGGTCCAGGGGGGTGAGCAGACAGCGCTGCGGGCGCAGAGAAGTCAGCGGCAGGTTCCCGACCGGCGGCGGGCAGGCCCGGAGTTTGGTGCTGCCACCATGGGTGCAGGCAGGCGACATGTGTGTCCTCCCTCCCAGGACGGCAGGACCGGTGCCGGCGCTCTGGCTCTGAACCCGGAGGGGAATTAGTGCCGTTCACCCCTCCTCCTCCTCCTCTCCATCGTGTGACTGTTCACATTACGCCGCCGTGCTTTCCCCACGTGGCTGTGTTGCGATGTATGTACGAGCTCCTTGTAAAACCGTGACGCCACCTGCGCCCTCGCTGCTGTCAACGTGGTTCATGGTTCCACCCGCTAGACTGTGAGCTCCTTCCGGGCAGGGACTGGTTTGCAGCGGCTTCGTTTTCCTAGCGCCCTGCGTAGGGCCTGGCACATAATAGGTGCTCAATAAATGTTGCTCGAGTGCCCTGTTGGCTTGTATTTGTCGCATTTTTTCCACGGAAGCTGGTCCCTGGAGCACAGTTCTCCGCAGAGAGCGGCTGCTGCGGAGACAGCAGCCCGCGCCCCAGCTGGCAGGGGTCCGCCCGGCCTCGGCCAGGACCGCAGGGCCGATGGGAGCGTGGGTGGCTGGCAGCTGCCGCTGGGCACCTCCGGGCCGCGGGCAGAAAGGGGTGGAGAGCATGGAGCCGAGGGTGTGACTCCACCCGGGCCGCGGGCAGAAAGGGGTGGAGAGCATGGAGCCGAGGGTGTGACTCCACCCGAGACTGAGGGGGAGTTTCTGCATGTGGGGCTGAGCCTCCCTCCACCCTGGACACCAAGAAAGCCTCCCAATCCCAGTGCCCCCCGGGCTGGGTGGTGAAGGCATGGGGAGAGGCGCCACTGCCCCTGACTCCTGACGCCCAGCTCCTGGTCCCCAATACTCTGCGCTCTGAAGCTGGCCCCCCGCTGCCCTTCCCAGCTGCCCTCCCGGATCAAGGGGACCTTTTTGGATGCCAGTAACAGCTGGTGGGCAAAGCCGGTCTGATACAGGAAGCAGCAGCCCCTTCCCTCCTTGGAGAGAAACGGTCGTGTGAGGGTCTGGGCAGGGAGGGGACCGGCTGGGCCCTGTGTAGCACCCCCTTTGCATGACCGGTCTGGCGCATCACGGGGCCACCATGGAGCTCAAATGAGGCGGCATGCTGGGCCTTTGTAAACTGCAGAGCCCCACCCCCGGAGGCGGGCAGAGGCTGGGGCTGGGGTGGGAGGGCCTCTGATGGGGCTGCAGACCCTCTGTCTCCCCCGCCGGGTCTGCTGGGAAGGGAATGCCCAGCCGACCCCTCAAGAGGCACAAGCGGGGAGGGGGCAGCTGCCTGCGGCTGTGGTGACAGGGAGGGTGATTCCCTGCACCCCGGTGTGTGTGTCTGCCACCTCCTGGGGACCAGGTGCCTCAGCCTGCCCTCACCGCCTTCGCATTGGACCAGAGCCTCAGCCTGGCTCATCGGCCCTCGCACAGAACGCACGGGTCTCAGGGCCTCGGGGCGGGGGGTGGGTAGAGCAGGCCTTTGGGTTCCCCAACACCTGTCCAAGCCCCCGGCTCCTCAAACCCCACATGTTCTAAGCAGCAGGAGCAGCAAGGGGACAGGGGGCTCCGATTGAATGAAGATCCCGGGAGCAGGGACAGCCTGGTCCCCAGTGCGGGTCACCCCGCCTTGTGCCCATTGTGTGGGTGAGGAAGCTGAGGCACGCTGCGCCATGACCAGGTGACGGAGGTGCCCTCCTGGGTCTGCCCCAGAGCTGTCGTCTTCCACGCTGCACGCCCCTTCCCGGGAGCCCACGGGGAGACAGGAAGGTCACCCACAGTGACCCACCTCAGCAGCACCCCGTCCCCTAGCACTGATGGCGGTGCCCAGGGCCCTCATCGCCCCACTTTGCAGAGTCCCCCAGGTCCTGGCAGGGCTGTGGTGGGGCTCGCGGCAGATGTGGAAGTGTGCGCGCCAGCACGGCCAAGGGTGACCCTGAGCGGGGGCGGGGAAGGATGGAGAGCAGACAAGAGAAGAAGGCGGGGTCTCGGGGGGACGCCTTCCTCTCTGATGGAGAGACAGGGACAGCGCCACGGACTCCAGGCCGCGAGGCGAAGGAAGGGCGTGGTCATGTTGACAGCATTCTTGTGGGTTTGATCCTGCTCAATGACATGCACCGCAGAAGCCAGCCCCCAGCTGTGAGATGTGAGCTGCATGTGCTGCTCCAGGCGCTGGGGGTACAGCCACCAACATACAGCCATGAATATACAGCCACGAACAAGAGACAGCCCACTCCCTGCCCTGCCCCCCGACTCTCACCCCCACCCCAACCCCCAATCCAGGAGAGACAGTAAACCACGTTCTAGATGAGTCTTGCAGGGAGGATGCTGGGAGGGAAAACTAGCTGTCACGGAAGGGTGCTTTTTGTTATTGCTCTTTTTAAAAAATAATATGTTTTTAATATATTTTATTGATTTTTTACAGAGAGGAAGGGAGAGGGATAGAAAGTCAGAAACATCGATGAGAGAGAGACATTGATCAGCCGCCTCCTGCACACCCCACACTGGATATGTGCCCGCAAGCAAGGTCCATGCCCCCGACTGGAATCGAACCTGGGACCTTTCAGTCCGCAGGCCGACGCTCTATCCACTGAGCCAAACCGGTCTCGGCTTTTTAAAATATTTTTATTGATTTCAAAGAGGAAGTGAAAGGGATATTGTTCTTTTTTTGACCATGGACATTTTTTTTCTTGTTTTATCTTTTCTGTTTTTCATTTTAATATGTTTTTATTGATTTTAGAGAGAGGAAGGGAGAGGGAGAGAGAGAGAGAAACATCTATCAGCTGCCTCCTACACACGCCTTACTGGGGATCAAGCCCACAGCCTGGGCATGTGCCTTGACCCGGAATCAAACCGAGACGTCCTGGTGCCTGGGTCAGCACTCAGCCAGCGAGCCCCACTGGCCTGGCACCCAGTCAGAAGGCGCTCAACTACAAGGCTGGGCACACAGGGTGCCCCTAGAGGACACCCCCCGTACAGGACACCCACTGCCCAAGGCCACTCTTCCGACTCCAGGAAGCAGCTCTACCCCCACCACACAGAAACCAACACAGGGAGGCCGCCAACATGCAAACACAAAGAAACACGTCACAAATGAGAGAAATGGAAGCAAGCGAACTACTGGGTACAGAGTTCAAACCCATGGTTATAAGGTTCCTCAAGGATCTTGAGACTCCAGGATCTTGGTGAGAAGGTGGAAGACAGGAACAAGGAGCAGTCAGAAAGTGGGCACACACTCCCTGAAATAAAGAACAGCTTATAGGGGTTCCACAGCAGAGGATCACCAGGACCAAATCACCAACGGGGACGATGAGGAAGCCAAAACGCCCGGTCAGAAGAGCAAAGAGAATAGGAAATATGAAGATCGTGTAAGCAGCCTCTGGGTCAACGTCAAGCGTACCAACATGCACATTATGGTGCCAGAAGGGAAGGAAGGAAGGAAGGAAGGAAGGAAGGAAGGAAGGAAGGAAGGAAGGAAGGGAGGGAGGGAGGGAGGGAGGGAGGGAGGGAGGGAGGGAGGGAGGGAGAAAGAAAAAGAAAGAAAGAGCCGAGACCGGTTTGGCTCAGTGGATAGAGCATCGGCTTGCGGACTGAAAGGTCCCAGGTTCGATTCCGGTCGGGGGCATGTATTCTGGTTGCGGGCACATCTCCACTGTGGGGTGTGCAGGAGGCGGCTGATCGATGTCTCTCTCTCATCGATGTTTCTGACTTTCTATCTCTCTCCCTTCCTCTCTGTAAAAAATCAATAAAATATATTTAAAAAAAAAAAAGAAAGAAAGAAAGAGAGAGAGAGAGAGAGAAAACCTATTTGAAGAAATAATGACAGGAAACTTCCCCCATCTGGTGAAAGAAATAGACTTACGAGTCCAGGAAGTGCAGCAAGTCCCAAACAAGAGGAGGCCAAAGAGGCCCAACCACATCACAATTAAAATGCCAAGGTCGCCGAAACCCGTTTGGCTCAGTGGATAGAGCGTTGGCCTGCGGACTGAAAGGTCCCAGGTTCGATTCCAGTCAAGGGCATGTATCCTGGTTGCAGGCACATCCCCAGTAGGGGGCGTGCAGGAGGCGGCTGATCGATGTTTCTCTCTCATCGATGTTTCTAACTCTATCCCTCTCCCTTCCTCTCTGTAAAAAAAAAAAAAAAAGCCAAGATCTAAAGACAGAGAGAATCTTAAAAGCAGCAAGAGAAAAGCACTTAGTTACCTACAAGGGAACACCCATACAACTGTCAGCTGATTTCTTAACAGAAAGTATGCAGGCCAGAAGGGAGTGGCAAGAAATATTCAACGTGATGAATAGCAAGAACCTACAACCAAGATTACCCAGCAACGCTCTCATTTAGAATGGAAGGGCAGATAAAGAGCTTCACAGATAAGAAAAAGCTGAAGGAATTCATTACCGCCAAACCAGTATTATATGAACTGCTGAAGGTTATTATTTAAAAAGAGGAAGAAAAAGGAGGAGGAAAGGGGATAAAAAATATGAACAATAAAATGACAACAAATACATATCTATCAACAGTCGAATCTAAAAATCAAAATAAAACAAAAAATCGAATGTCCAAAATAAACTGGTGAAGAAAATAGAATCAGAAGTATGGAAGCAGAGAATAGACTGACAAATCTCGGAGGCAAGAGGGGAGGGTGGGAATAGAGTAACCAAAAACCTTACCTGTGGACACAGAAAGGAAAGGGTGAAGGCCTGTGGTGGGACGAGGGACTGGGCGGAGGGGGCAAATAGGGGAGGGAACAGGAACATCTGTAATATTCTCAGCAATAAAGATTTAAAAACTTAAATAAATAAAAGTTTTTTAATTGTGGTGAAATATAACATTTATCATCATAACAACTCTTTTTAAAATGTATATATATAGCCGAAACCGGCTTGGCTTGGCTCAGTGGATAGACCGTTGGCCTGCGGACTGAAAGGTCCCAGGTTCTATTCCTGTCAAGGACATGTACCTTGGTTGCAGGCACATCCCCAGTAGGAAGTGTGCAGGAGGCAGCTGATTGATGTCTCTCTCTCATCGATGTTTTTAACTCTCTATCCCTCTCCCTTCCTCTCTGTAAAAAATGAATAAGATATATTTTTAAATATATATATATATATATATATATGTATGTATGTGTGTGTGTGTGTGTATTCTTATTGATTTCAGAGAAGAAGGGTGAGAAAGAGAAAGACAGAAACATCAATGAGGAGAGAGAATCATGGATCATCTGCCTTCTGCATGCCTCCCACTGGGGATCAAGCCCACAACCCAGGAATGTGCCCTGACTGGGAATTGAAATAAGCCAGTCAATGAAAGAAAAATACCACATGATCTCACTCACTTATGGATAATAAAGAACATTATGAACTGATGAACAAAAAGATAGATACAGAGGCAGTAAAGCATCAAACAGACTGTCAAATTACAGTGGGAAGGTTAGGGAGAGGTGCGGTAGATAAGAGATCAACCGAAGGACGTGTATGCATGCCTATAAGCACAACCAATGGACACAAGACACTGGGGGTTAGGGCATGCATGGGAGTGGGCGGGGGCAATGGGAAGACATGTACACATGTAATACATTAATTTAAAAAAATTTTTTAAAGAATGAAAAAAATAAAATGCCAAGAGCAAAAGACAAAGAGAGAATCTTAAAAGCAGCAAGAGAAAAACAGTTAATTACGTACAAGGGAGCACCCATATGATCGTCAGCTGATTTCTCAACAGAAACTATGCAGGCCAGAAGGGAGTGGCAAGAAATATTCAAAGTGATGAACAGCAAGAACCTACAATCAAGATTACTCTACCCAGCAAAGCTATCGTTTAGAATTGAAGGGCAGATAAAGAGCTTCACAGATAAGAAAAAGCTAAAGTACTTCATCAACACCAAATCAGTATTACATGAAATGCTGAAAGGTATTCTTTAAGAAGAGAGAGAAGAAGAAAAAGGTAAAGATTAAAATTATGAACAACAAATACATGTTTATCAACAAGTGAATCAAAATTAAGTGAATAAAAAATTTGATGAACAGAATAAATGGATGAATAGAATAGAATCAGGGGCATAGAAAGGGAGTGGACTGACAATTCTCAGGGGGAAAAGGGTGAGTGGGGGGTGCAGGGAGAGACTGGACAAAAATCGTACACCTATGGATGAGGACAGTGGGAGCAAGGGGGTAAGGGCAGAGGGTAGGGTGGAGGGGAGCTAAGGGTGAAAAAAGGAGGAACAATTGTGATAATCTGAACAATAAAGATTTATTAAATGAATAAAATAAAATAAAAACACGGTGCTCTGCCTGGCCAATGTGGCTGCTCAGTGGTTGAGCGTTGAGCTAGGAACCAGGAGGTCACAGTTCGATTCCCCATCAAGGCACAGGCCCGAGTGGTGGGCTCCATCCTCAGTGTGGGGCGTGCAGGAGGCAGCTGATCCATGATTCTCTCTCATCATGGATGTTTCTACCCCTCTCCCTCTCCGAAATCAATAAAAATAATATTAAGAAATTTAAAAAAAGGAAACACAGCACTGTGGTCTGTAGACGGGGTGCCCTGTTCTGGATCTGGCTGATTGCGGGCCCACTAGGGGTTCGCACGTCCCACCACAGGGGGTGCCGTGTGGAGAGAGGGCTCCCACGGAGAGCCATGCAGCTCTAGGGAAAGGGGGTTCCGGGCAGAGGGGACCAGGCGGCCACAACCCCGGGCTTTCGTTCCCAGGGGCTCACAGACACCTGCCTTCAGGTCAGACGTTGGGGGCACCAAGGACCCCACTGGGACCAGAAAATGCCCCTGCTCCTCGGGGCTGGAGACCTGGACGCTGCTGGGCCCCGGGTGCGCGGGGAAGTCATCTCGGCCGACTGGCCGGTCGTTGCCTGCCGCCCTACCTCCTCCAGGAAGCCAGGTGGAGCCCTGGCCCCCAGCTGGCACCCACTCCCCTCTGCCAGCTCCGGGCCGAGCTGCTGTGGCCTGACACCCTCCCCGCTGGCAGCTCCCCCGGCGGGTTCTTCCCAGCTCCCGGGCCGCCCCTCTCCTGCCCTCCTCCCTGGGGGCCTCTGCAGGTCCTGGGATCCGGTTCAGCTTCCCCCCTCTTTCTTTTTTTTATTATATTTTATTGATTTTTACACAGAGGAAGGGAGAGGGATAGAAAGTGAGAAACATCGATGAGAGAGAGACATCGGTCAGCCGCCTCTTGCACGCCCCACACTGGAGTGTGCTCGCAAGCAAGGTCCATGCCCCCGACCGGAATCGAACCCGGAACCTTTCAGTCCGAAGGCCAACGCTCTATCCACTGAGCCACACCGGTCTCGGCAACTTTCCCCCTTTTTCTTACCTTCAAACCCAAACCTGCCTTTTCCTCTGGAGAGAGCACTTACTGGAAACAAACTCTGTCTTCACGACTTCCATTCAACCCAGCCTGCGTGCCAAGACCGGTGTGGCTCAATGGGTAGAGCGTCGGCCTGCGGACTGAAGGGTCCCAGGTTCGATTCCGGCCAAGGGCATGGACCTTGGTGGCGGGCACATCCCCAGTGGGGGGCGTGCAGGAGATGGCTGATTGATGTCTCTCTCTTATCGATGTTTCTCTCTGTCCCTCTCTCTTCCTCTCTGTAAAAGATTAATAAAATATATTTTAAAGAAAACAACAGCCTGCGCTAACACGGAAAGCCAGCTTCCTAGCGTAAACCTGATGACCCGGAGATGTCACCATTCCCGGGAAAAGTCTGCTTTCCCCAAATTACTGCCTCCCACCTAGCCCCCTGCTCCCACAGGCCCCGGTCCTTTTCCTCGGGTGTCCCCTCTGCACCCCCTGGAAAGCTGCCCCCTTCTGCTTCCCCTGTGCTGCTCACAGGGCCTCTGTCCAAACCAGCCTGGCTCACCCCCCATCCGGGATCTGGGGCCTTCTGGGCGATGGAGGCCGCCGAGCCCGCCCTCAGACCGTGGGTGACCGGATGGGGGTGTGGCTTGCCAAAGGGCACCTCCTCCTCCCAGGACAGCGGACTGTGAAGGTGCCCTCCCTCAGGTTGGAATGCAGTGGCCTCTGCGAGCAGCTGGACCTTTCTTCTGCAGAAATCACGTGCGCCAGGCTGGCAGGGGCCCTGTCCTCTCCGTGCCAGGCACGATGCAGGTCAGGCCGGGCAGGCCGAGGGTTGTGGCTGGGTGAGGTGTCAGAGAGGGTCTTTGCCCATCCGGGCTGCTGCATGAAAGACCGTAGATTCGGGGCTTACACTCAGCAGGCACGTACTTCTCCCCGTTCGGGAGCTGGAAGTCCGAGATCAAAGCACTGCCAGGCTCGTGTCTGGCCGGGCCCTCTTCCTGGTTTGTAGAAGGAGCCTTCTCGCTGCATCCTCACAAGGTGGAAGAGCAAGGAGCTCTGGGAAATTGCTTTTCTTTCTTTTTTCTTTTAAACACACATTTTTATTGATTTCAGAGAGAAAGGGAGAGGAGAGAGAGATAGAAACGTCAATGATAAGAGAGAATCATTGCTAGGCCGCCTCCTGCATGCCCCCCACTGGGGACCGAGCCCACAACCTGGGCATATGCCCTTGAATGGAATTGAACCCGGGACCCCTTAGTCTGCAATCTGACGCTCTATCCGCTGAGCTAGACTGCTATGGTGAAATTGCTTTTCTCGGGGTACAAATCCCATGATGCCCCTGGGGGTATATGGAGCCCTGTGGCCTATTCACCTCCCAAGGTCCCACCTTCTAATGCCATCACCGTGGGCGCTAGGGTTTCCATATGGGAATCTATGGGGGTGGGAGGAGTACACATTCCATCTATGGCATTCTAGAAGGCCCTGAGAGCCAGGGGTTCAGCTCCCCCTCATTGTACAGACAAGGGGCTTGGGACCCTGTGGGAGGGAGAATTACCTAATGGCTCACGTGGTCCATCCCTGAGGGTGCTGGGACAGATGGGCGCACTGCCTCCTGATCCACTGCCATCCTTCCAGGAAGCGGGGAGGATGCAGCCGAGAAATGTGGGGCCCCAGTCTGGCCAGATGTGCCAGTAACAGCAGCCCCACCGAGCGCTGGCCCGCGGCCCTGTCTGAGCGTGGAATGGATTGATTCACTGCACCCCCGTCACCCCCTGCGGCTGGTGCCTTTACACTCCCCACTTAAACGATGGAAGCCAGGACCGGTGTGGCTCCGTGGATGGAATGTTGGCCTGCAGACTGGGGCGGTCCCAGGTTCGATTTCAGGCAAGGGCATGTACCTTGGTTGCGGGCACTTCCTCTCTGTAAAAAATCAATAACAATTTTTTAAAAAGGCCAAGACCAGTTTGGCTCAGTGGATAGAGCGTCTGCCTGCGGACTGAGGGGTCCCAGGTTTGATTCCGATCAAGGGCATGGACCTTGGTGGTGGGCACATCCCCAGTGGGGGACATGCAGGAGGCAGCTGATCGATGTTTCTCTCTCATCGATGTTTCTGATTCTCTATCCCTCTCCCTTCCTCTCTGTAAAAAATCAATAAAATAGATTAAAAAAAAGAAAAGTAGATAAAGCTCCCTCATCATGGATGTTTCCATCTCTCTCTCCCTTTCCCTTTCTCTCTGAAATCAATAAAAATGTATTAAAAATAAATTTACTTGTTAAAAATATATTTTATTGATTTTAAAAAATACATATTTTATTGATTTTTTACAGAGAGGAGGGGAGAGGGAGAGAGAGTTAGAGACATGGATGAGAGAGAAACATCGATCAGCTGCCTCCTGCACGCCCCCGACTGGGGATGTGCCCACCACCAAGTGTCCACAGGCCGACACTATCCACTGAGTCAAACCGGTTTCGGCAAATAAACTTATTTTAAAAATAGTGATACACAAGTAAGTTCTGTGTTTCGTGCGCTCACACTGTACACCCCCTTTAGCGTGCCCGGTGTGCCTCAAATCCGGCCACTTCCTCGGCTGCCGCTCCTCTCAGCCTCTGCCAGCGCTCACTTGGTTTATCATGGCGGCTCCTTCCTGCTCTCCTGCCCTTCACTCTGTCCTCAGCCCAGCGGCCCGCAGACACCTCTCTCCCGGGGAAGCCACAGCGGGGGCAGCGGCTGGCTCCGCCTGGCCTGGCCCTCCTGCCCTCTCCTCCTCCTGCTCTCCTCCTGGCTCAGTCCGCTCCAGTCTCATCGGCCTCCTCCTTCTTCCTTTCTTTCTTCCTTTCTTTCTTTATTAAAGTATGTTTTTATTTATTTCAGAGAGGAAGGGAGAGGGAAAGACAGGTAGGCACATCAATGATGAGAGAATCATTGATCAGCTGCCTCTTGCATGCCCCACACTGAGGATGCAGCCTGCAACCCAGGCCTGTGCCCTGACTGGGAATCAGGAATGGAGCCGTGACCTCTTGGTTCATAGATCAACGCTCAACCACTGAGCCACGCTCGCCCGGGCAGCCTCCTTATTACTTAAGTAGCCAGGCCTGCTCCTGCCCTAGGGCCTGGCTGTCACCTCTTTCCAGAATGTTCTTCTCCAATCTCTGCAGAGCTCACTCCCTTTCCTCTTTCAAGTCTTTGCTCTAGTGTCACCTTCTCGGCAAGGCCTACCTGCAACTCCTTTTCCACCAACCTTGCCCTGCAATTCTGATCCGCCTTCTAGCTAGCTCTATTCCCCCTGGCATTTACTTCTTACTATTATGTCTGTTGTCTATCTCCATGTGGAGGGCGGTTTCTATTTTCTTTTCCCTGGGCATTGAGATGGAAGTTCCCTGATAGCAGAGACCCTTACTTATCTACACCTGAGGGGCCTGGAACAGTGCCTGGCACATCCTAGGTGCTCAGTGAGATTTGCGGATGAACGAGTTTGCAGATAGAGAGGGGTAGATGGGAGGTGATGTGTCAGTAATCTGTGAGGAGAAGGAGGTGGGGTCAGGGTTTGAGAAGGTAGTATCTGAACTGGATCTTGGAGTAAGTACACCTGGAAGCTGAGGTAGGTGGCTGGCAATTGTTCAGCCTGAACAAGGGCATGGAGGTGGCAGGAGCTGGGGGAGGTGTCGACGGTGATACCTAGTCGGAGAGGGTATTAATTAGCGAGCTAAATTGAAGCCGGACTATGCAAAGCGTTAGATCAGCGGTTCTCAACCTGTGGGTCGCGACCCTTTGGGGTCGAACGACATTTTCACAGGGGTCGCCTAAGACCATCGGAAAACACAGGTATTTACATGATAATTCATAACAATAGCAAAATTACAGTTATGAAGTATGGTTGGGGGTCACCACCACATGAGGAGCTGTATTAAAGGGTCGCGGCATTAGAAAGGTTGAGAACCACTGCTTTAGATGAAGGGACAGGCTTCTTCTTCCTCTTCCTCTTCTTCTTCTTCTTCTTTAATATATTTTATTGATTTTCCACAGAGAGGTAGGGAGAGGGACAGAGCTAGAAACATCGATGAGAGAGAAACATCCATCAGCTGCCTCCTGCACGCCCCCTTCTGGAGATATGTCCGCAACCAAGGCACATGCCCTTGATGGGAACCGAACCTGGGACTTTTCAGTCCGCAGGCCGATGCTCTATCCACTGAGCCACACCGGTTTTGGCACGCAGGGCCTCCTGGGTAAAAATGTCAGAATGACAGCAGAGTATGCGTAGTAAATCAAGCTCCAGGCCCTCTCAGAGCAGGTGACCGGCCCACGAAGCCAGCCTGCCTGTCCCGTGAGGGAGACGTGTAATTGGAGTGGACTTTGGGAAGAGTGTTTGGCGTGTCTGGTGGGGCAGATGGAGGGCGTCTCAGCGGAGAGACCCGTTAGGCAGCCTGTGTGGAGAGGGAGGGAGAGGAGGGACAGGTGGGAGGGGGTCAGGGGGGCTAAGGGGCAGGGGGCAGGGTTGGGAACTTGTGTGACCAGAAGCATGGAGGAAGGAGCGTGCCCCTAGACAGGAGCACGGGCGCGGAGACTCCCGAGCACCTGCCTTTGCTCCTCCAACTCCTCCTCTTCTCCCTGCTTCCCAGACACCGGCAGTGCCCACCCTGTGGCCACCAGGGGGCAGATCACTCTCATGGATTTTCCAAGATGAGTTTGGTTTGGGGAGAGGTGTGTGTGTGTGTGTGTGTGTGTGTGTGTGTGTGTGTGTAACAGCCTCTGTTCTCACCTCTTCCCTTCTTTCTCCCTCAACTTCTCTGAATTTCTTCCCAACCTCTCCCTCAATGGCTGGTGCCTGCATGGAGCTGGGTGGGCAGGGGGAAGGGTGAGTGTCCTGGGATCGGTGCGCTTACTAAGGCTGTCCATGGTCGCTGTTGCCTTAGGACAGCGGTTCTCAACCTGTGGGTCGCGACCCCTTTGGGGGTCGAACGACCCTTTCACAGGGATTGCCTAAGACTATTGGAAAACACCTATTTCCCATGGTCTTAGGGACCAACACACCGCTCCTCGGTGTGTTTACTGTTGTCCTAGGAAGACTATTGCCCATGCTACACCACGATTCAAGACAAAATTTCATTTATTTGTCATTAGAAATAAATATTTCACAATACATAATTACATATTGTTTTTGTGATTCATCCCTATGGTTTAATTATGTTCCATTTGTAACAATGAAAATACATCCTGCCTATCAGATATTTACATGACAGTTCATCACAGTAGCAAAATGACAGCGATGCAGTAGCCACGGAAATAATTTTATGGGTGGGGGTCACCACCCCAGGAGGAGCTGTCTTAAAGGGTCGCAGCCTTAGGGAAGGTGAGAACCGCTGCCTTAGGAAGTCTTTGACCCCCCGTCTGAGGGCCGCCACCTGCTTGCCTCTTTCTCTGGTTCACTGGGCCGAGGGCTCTGCCCAGATACCGGAGCCGGGAGTTGGAAGTCAAGTGTCAGAGGTCCAGCCGGCACTGCCCCCCAATCCCTGCCCCTTGGGGAAGTCGCCGGTTGAACTGGCTCCCGTGGGGATTCTGGCTTCTGCCCCCTTAAGCTGCCTCTGAGCCCCGGGAAAGGGGCAAGTTCTAACGTGTCTGGAGCCCTCTGGGAGGGGGCAGCTTGGAGCCAGAGCGATCAGACTAGCTTCTGCCTCTCCCTGGTGAGACAGTCCAGGCCAGGGGGCGGCAAGCTCCTTAGTCCGCAGAGCCAAATATTAATAAACAGGACAACGACTGACATTTCTTTGGGGAGCCACATTTTTTACACTTAAACTGCTTCTAACACCACTTCTTCAAAACAGACTCAGCCAGGCCGTGGGATTTTGTGGAAGAGCCACACTCAAGGGGCCGAAGAGCCGCCTGTGGCTCGAGAGCCGCAGTTTGCCGACCACGGAATTCTAGGGGGAAGGGAAGAGTGGGCCCAGGTTGCCACAGACTTCCTGTTAGGGTCGGGGGCGGGGCATCAGAGTTCATGAGTCGGATGACCTGGCTTAATTGATGGGAAAATGAGGTCCCGGGCAGGAAGGGGGCTCCTCCAGGTGCCCATTCTAGAGCCGCCCAGCGGAATTCTCCTTTTCAGCGGTTTCTGCTTCCTTTTCCTTGAGTGTCTTTGTCTTAGAACCGAAACTCGAGTTAAGATGAGAGTGTCTCCCTTATCTGACTTTGCAGGAGTCTTTAAAAAGATAACTGGGGCGTTGGCCGGTTTGGCTCAGTGGATAGTCAGCCTGCGGCCTGAGGGGTCCCAGGTTCGATTCTGGCCAAGGGCACATGCCCGGGTTGTGGGCTCGATCCCCAGTAGGGGGCGTGCAAGAGGCAGCCGATCAATGATTCTCTCTCGTCATTGATGTTTCTATCTCTCTATCCCTCTCCCTTCCTCTCTGAAATCAATAAATAAATATATTTAAAAAAAAAAAGGTAAGGGGCACCCAGCAGAGTGGCTCTGGTTGGGCATGGATCTATGGGCCAGGAGGTCACAGTTTGATTCCTGGTCAAGGCACAAGCCTGGGTTTCCTGCTGGATCCCTTGCCGGGGGCGGGCAGGAGGCAGACGATCCATGAGCCTCTCATCGTCGATGTTTCTCTGTCTCTCTTCCTCTCGAAAATCAATAAAAAATATACTTAAAAAAATAACCAGTACTTTAAAAATAAATGAAAAGGTAGCTGGCAGGATAATATGACGATAGTGCAGTGGTTCTCAACCTTCCTAAGGCCGCGACTCTTTAATGCAGCTCCTCATGGGGTGGTGACCCCCAACCACAAAATTACTTTTCTTGCTACTGCATCACTGTCATTTTGCAACTGTGATGAATCGCATCTGTGTTTTCCCATGGTCTTAGGCGACCCCTGGGAAAGTGCTGTTCGACCCCCAGGTTGAGAACCGCTACTCTAGCGTGATGTTTTGTGCTATTTTGAACAATTTAAAGACTTTTTTTTTTTTTTTAGGCGGGGGGGGAGCAGGGGAAGGTAACTGGAATTCAAAGATGTTCTTTACAATGCGATTCTTTCCAGATAGGGGCGTCGAGGAGGCTAAACTCAGACACATTATGTGATTTTTCCCCCCAAGATCACACGGCATTCCCGCTCCACGGGGCCGGGGCCTGGACGAGAGGAGCCAGGATAGAGGGCGGTGCGGGATGAAGGGCGGGTAGACAGGGGATGGGATGGCGCTGTGTTTGACAGGTGCCAGACATACTGACAGCTCGGGTGAGCAGCGCCATGGGCTTCACGAGCTGGCCCAGCACAAGCGGGCACGCGGGGGGGAAGCTGCTTGGGAAGCGCAGGGACGCCTCGCCGCCTTCTTTCCTGTTTAGACACGTAGCAGCCGGCGCCGGAGCCCCACGCTCCCTGATGCCAGGTTTCAAAGTCCCGACGACGGACGGACAGAAGCTCGAGGGAACGGCCCGGGGCTCGCGGGGCCTCGGGTGTTGCCGGAAATGGCCGACGGCCGCCGCCGCCGCCGCCGCCGCCGTCGGCGGGGCGGGGCGGGGCGGGGGGCGGGGCCGGCTCTCCGCACGCGGGAGG
>JAAGEH010000213.1:124190-183456 GCA_011751065.1 Lasiurus cinereus
GGGGGTTGGCCTTCTTCGGTGCTTCCGGAACCCACCCGCCGCCGGGGGCCGGCCGGGCGCAGGCGGCCCGCCGCCCTCCCGTCCCAGGCCCGCTTCGGATGTTTCCGGCTGCTGCCGGCGGAAAGAGCCGAGCGCCGGCGGCGGCGGCGGCCATGTTGGGAGCAGCAGGTCCGGCGGCGGCTGCCTGTGTGCCGGGCGCGGAGCGGTGCCGCTGAGGGCAGGGGAGGAGCGAGGCGGGCGGCCGGCGGCGGCGGCACAGAGTAGGCGGAGCGGCGCGGCCCGGCCGAAAGGCGGCCCAGCCCAGCCGGGGGTCGGGGGGGGGGGGTGCGGTCCGGAGCCGCTCGGAGCCGGCGCGGCCTAGCCCGAGCGGCGCATCCCCGGGCTGGCGTGAACGGCTGCCCGGCCTCCCCGCACCCCCGGCCGGGGCCCGTGCGGCGGGTGCCTCTGCTGTGAGAAGCCCCGCCCGGCCGGGCTCCGCGCCTTCCCTTCCCTCCCTTCAAGCTTCTCGGTTCCCTCCTCCTCCCCTGAGACACCGGCGCCATGTCCAGCGCCCGGACCCCCCTACCCACGCTGAACGAGAGGGACACGGAGCAGGTAAGGAGCTCCGAGGGCGCCCCCGGCCGAGCCTTCTCCCTCCTCTGCCCTCCTCGCGCCCCTGCGGCCAGCCTGCCGGCCCCGGCCGCCCTGTCATCTGCCTTCTCGGCCCCGCACATCCATCCCCCCTCCACGAGCCCGGTCCCGGGACCCACCTCACCCGGGCTGCAAGCTTGCACCCTGGCCTCCCTGCTGCCCCCCGCTGCCCCCTCACCGCCCGCCGGCGCTCTTCCGTGTTTCCTCCCTCCCCAGCTTCCTCTTCTCTCCCCTCCTTTCTCAGGGGGCCCTGCTGGGCGCCCTCCTCCCACGCTCGCGGCGGAGAGCACCCCGCGATGTGCCCCCAGGTCCTGGTCCGCCTCTGCCTCTGCCTCTCTAGCCTGGCGTCCCCTCCGCCTGCACGGGTTTCCCCCACCCCCCAATCCCTGGCTGTGTGGTCACCCTCCGGGTCCTGGCCCCCGAATGTGTGCTCTCGGCCCCGGTGCCCCCCGTGCCAGCCCCCCCCAGTTCTGTTGGGTTTCGACCCTGCTGCCTCTTCCTTCCCCAAACGCCGCCGCTCTCCCCTCTGGCTTGCAACCCACCAGCTCCAGGCTCGCCACCTCTCCCCATCCCTCGCCCACTCTCTGCTCCTCACTTTCCCTTCTTCCCCCCCAGGAGCTCCCCGCGCCTCGCTCCCTGGCATTTGTTGCTTCCGCGTTTCCCCTGCAGCTGTCATGCGCATACTTTTCCCACAGGTTGCCTTCCGGGGGTGCCAGGCGTCCCTACCTTCAGGCTGTGGGTCCCTCCTGCTCTCCCCCCACCCCACCCTGGGTTTGGCTGGGAAACCTCTGCCCCCCCCACCCCCACCCCGTTTCTCAGTCTGAGTGCTTTGCCAGCCTCCTCGGCCTCTCCCTCGCCAGGGCAAGAGGCTGCTCTTTCAGCGCACCCCACTAACACAACCTGTTGCTCCGCTCCCCCCCACACACACACATCCCCCCTGCATCCCTGCCCCGGCCTTTCTCACGCCGACCACGATGCCTGCCTGATCATCGTCCCTCCTGGACCTGTGACTTTTCCTAGTGTCTTTCTCTTTGCTGCCTTCCATTTCTCTGCTCTCCCCCCCTCTTCCTCACTGTGCCTCTCCATCAGGATTGCCCTGCCATGTCCATATTAGTCTCCCGCCTTCTTGGCATATTTATGCCCCCACATATGCCCCTACCCTCTCCCTTCCCACTGGCCGGGCACCGTAGCTCCCCATGCAGGCGTTTTGCACACTCGTTCCTTGCCGGAGCCCTCGTGTCATCTCACCTCCACGCCGAGAGCGGCCACTGTCCAGCCCTCCCCGTTCCTTCGCCAGCTCCAGTGTCCCTTGCTGTCACACCTTCTTTTGCGGGCTTTTCAAAAACTGAACTTTCCCTGGGGCCACAGCGCTTTCTGCAGCCTTTTGCCCGATTGCCTCCTTTATTTTTCCCTTCTTTCCCGTTAGCTCTGTTCTCTGGCATGTTGACATCTTCCTCCGAAAATACATTCCCTCTTTCCATCCCCCCTACATCTTTCTCTCGCGACCCCCTCACTCTGCCTCCGGGCAGCCAGGAACTCCAGAGGAGAGCCGGCCTTAGCTTCCCTGTGCGGAGGTGGGCCTTTTACTACGGAGGCTGGGAGGGAGGGAGGGTTGATGTCCATTTCGTCGCTGGATTTGGCAGCTGGTTCTGCATGGGGCGGGGGTCTTGGGAAGCAGGGGTGTGGTCTGCCTGTCGCAGTCCCCTGGCTGGCCTGCTGTTCCTCTCCTCGTGGGAACCACTCTTTCGAGGCCTCTTGAAGATGCCTCTTCCATTCCTTTTCCTATCACAATCTTTGGTTTAGCAGGTAAACCCTGCCGAACCAGAGAACTTTCCCAGGCGGTTGATTACGAGCTGGTAGGAGGCTGGTAGGAGGCGGCCAAGTGACTGACGGGCACCCTCAGGCATTTGGGGAGTGGCGATGGAGTGCCTGCTCTCAGCGAGGCTGTGGGGGGCCTCGGGTCCCGCAGCCTAGAGCACGGGCTGCCTCAGTGTGGGTTCTGTGTGCTGGTGACAAAGTGTAAATGTATTCTTGCCATCGCCTTGTTCTTGGGAGGCGTGTTAATTCCTCCTCCTCCGTCCTGCTGAGCGCCTCGCAGAAGCTGGGGGCACACCCATTGATCTGGTGATGGCAGGCCGCGCTGCCCCTCTGGGCACTATGAGCTGCTCTGGGATAAGCTTGTGCAGAGCGGTGGCCGAACACAGTGTCACTCTGTCCCAAAGGACCCACCACCCATCCCATTCCCGTTCCTTCTGGTCTGAGTGTCTCCTGAGCCACCTCCCAGCTTCTGCTCATGGTGGCTGGTCTCACCGTGAACTTGCTAGTAAGCCTCATCCCGTTAAAGGCTCAGACTTGGGAAAACCGGGGACACCTGTCACCGGCCGGCGCCGGTGTGTTCTGAAGCCGGAAGGAAGATGGGTAGCAGATCCGCTGGTCACGGACCGGAGCTGTTGGGAGCACGGGTTCCCTTAAGAACCCGGGCCACGCAGGGGGGGCAGGGGGGGGATGCAGGGAGCCCTGGTCTTGATGCCCTTCCCGCTGAAGGGGCCGTGGGAGCCGGCTGCTCGGAAACAGAAAGCCAGGAACTCGGTTGGGCTGCTTTCTTCCCCCAAAGGTCCTCCGTCACCTTATTTAGAGTTACATGAGCTCAGCGCGCTGCACCAGGAAGTAGGTAACCAGACTCTGGGCTGTCCTCAAGTTCTCGTCTCTTGCTCTTCCTCTCGCCGCCTGTAACACATGTGGCGGATAAGAAGCCGTTTCCAGCAGCCCTTTGATCCCATCTGAATGAAACACACACACACGCACACACACACAGAAGACGTGAAAGCGTAAAAATAAACCGGGCGTTGTAGGAAGATGGCCTGTTCGCTGTCAGCTCTGCTCCTCAGAGTGAAAGTGGGAGACAAAAGCCAGTCAGGCCGGGTCCTTAGCACGATGGTTGTGACACTGACGTCCGAGGTGCTTTTTCACAGCCCTCGCCTCTGCTTCCTTTGCGGGAGGGCGGTGGCCTCCTGCGCCCGCAGTTTGGGGGGTTCTGAGTGTGTGAGCGGAGCTCTCTGTTCACTTCTCCAAATGGCCCCGCTGGCTGCAGGCTTGGCAGTGCGGACGGCAATCAGCGAGATGACTGTCTTCCCAGCCAACGGCAGAGCGATAGGTCAGCGGGCAGAGGGCTGTGCCACCTGTAGAGGGCCGCTGGCTCCGGGCCTCTCCGCTCCAGGCCTAAGGAGCCTTTCACTTTTTAAAAAATATATATATATATATTGTATTGATTTTTTACAGAGAGGAAGGGAGAGGAAGAGAGAGAGAAACATCGATCAGCTGCCTCCTGCACACCCCCTACAGGGATGTGCCCGCAACCAAGGTACATGCCCTTGATCAGAATGGAAACTGAGACCCTTGAGCCTGCAGGCTGACGCTCTAGCCACTGAGCCACACCGGTCAGGGCTCCCCACCCCACTTCTGCTGCAGGGGGCAAGGGAGGGTCCTTCTAGGGAGGGAGGGGCATGGTTCATCCTCTCAGTTCTGGGAAGAGGAGTTTGGAAATCTGAATGAAGAAAGCGAACCCAACAGAGGATCCTGAAAAGACCTACAGAACCACTTCCAGCACCCCCACCCCTCGGATCCCGGGCTGGGCTGGCGGCACGCGGCAGGGAGTGATTGGGTTCTTTCTAGCGGCTTCTAGTAGCGAGCTCGGTTCGGCCCATTTCACCGCCTGCCCGCGAGTCGGCAGCACCCGCTCTGGTGCCGGCTGGTGCTGCTTTCTAGTCGGGATGTGGGTGAACGTCAGAGCAGAGGTCCTCAGTTTATGGCTGGCCCTAGAAATCGGTGTTCTTGGAGCGAGAATTCATAGAATTCTGGAGTTGGTAGAATTGCGGTAACTTTGAGCCCAGTAAAGGTAACTACTAGAAAGTTCTAATTTCTCTCTGATCTGGGGTTTGGGGAAGTAGCTCAGCAGATGGAAGCGGGGCAATCATTGCAGCTTGGCCTGCTTAAAATCAGCTCTGCAGAGGGGTGCCCCGTCTTCCTGGTGGCCGCCAAAGATTGGGCCCACAACTGCTTGCAGGGCCAATGTCTAAGTAGCCTTGATGCCTCCAGGATAGGGAACGATTGAGAATCCGTTTGCCCAGTGAGATCTCCCGAGAACCCAAAGCTGCTGAGACTCGACCGCTTTCTCTCCGGACAGAACGGCCTGCCTCTGGGCATTGGACCAGGACCAGCCAGGCCTTGGTGAAGTCTTTCTCATGGAGCACTTAGCCACCTGGCCGGCGTTTCTCGCCCCAGAAGCTTCCACGACTCCCCCACGTATATATACGAGGTCCTGGGGAATGAATATTTCATGCCGAGAGTGCAGCCCCGCTTCAGACTCCGCGCCCATTATCGACAAGCGGGGCGGGGGCGGGGCGCCCCCTTTGGCCTGATGGCCGTGTCTCTCCTAAATGGACTCCCCTCGGCACTCTGAAGCCCGTTAATGGATGGGAGGCAGGAACCTCAGCAAATGGAGAGGGCCGCCGGCGGGGACGTGGCTCCGCTCCTCCGCTGGGAGGGGGGCTGCGGGCAGGTTTCATTTTCTGCTCGCCGTGGGGCGCTGCCAGGCTTGCCACCTTCCTGTCAGAGTACAAACGGGGAGGGATGTGGACGGGGGGTGGCGTCAGACACCCTTCCTCCTTCCGCGGAAGTTGGGCCAAGTGACAGGCCGGGTAGTGGCGGGGTTTCTCCTGGGCGGGGGGGGGGGGGATCCCAGCATTCGTACATGGTGCACTGGGAGCTTGGGTTCTCCGGGCTTCCTCCAGCCTGCATCCAGCACGAGTGAGTCACCGAGCGCTATCTGCGGCCCCCTCCGTCTCAGCCAGGGAAGAGCGAGCCCGCCAAACCTTGCGGGAGGGGCCACCGTCTCCCCCGATGGCCGGGGAAGAGGCTGTCCCCGCGGCAACCCCGCCAGCTCTGGCTCTGAGCAGAGTGGCCCTCGCTACCCACCGCGCTCGCTGGAGGCAACTGCTGTCCTTTGGACTGAGAGGCACCTCTGATTCTGGAACACCGAAGAGAACCTGCCTCTTGGTTCCCAGCTCTCTCTCTCTCTCTCTCTCTCTCTCTCTCTCAGGGATCCCAGTTCCTCCTCTTGCCCACCAGACCTGCTCCTGCTTTTGGGGGATCAGTAGACCAGATCGCTTCATCCGAATTGTCTGTTCTGTCCAGAGCGGTTGAAGTTTCCTGAGAACTGAGTTTCTTTCCTGTGGGGAATTCTCTCCCCCATGTCTGTCTTGGGGTTGGTACTCACTTCCCCTGCTTCCATGCATTTCTTTTTCGGAACCGAGTAATTAATTTAGACGGAAGAGCTGTATAAGCACAAGGTGTGGCAGGCGAGAGGGTGAAATGGACACGGCGATCGGGGGCCAGATGCGTCCTGAGGGACAGTGGGGGCGGGGAGAGGCGGGGAGGGGTGTGCGCGCTCAATGGCTGGCTCCAGGCCATCTTCGCTTTTTCACATCAGGAAGGCAGGCGCACCAGAGGCTTTGCGGTGGAACCAGTCAGGCTGGTTTGGGGCAGCCTCGGCCTATTTTCCTCTGTTCTTGGGGAAGTTGGCAATTCGAAGGTCTGTCTCCTCTGCTCTGCTCACTGAGGCGTGAGCCGGGCGATGTCTGTAAACACCCGCTCCCCCCACCCCTGCTCGGGTCTCTGAGGCGAGGCTCCCCGCGAGGGGCCTGGCCACACCGGCCACCTCCAGGCATCGTTGTCCCGGAAGCGCGAAGGTACAGCTCCTGTCCTCGGCCCCTTGGCCATCCACCTCTTGGCAGGGGACCCTCCGCCTGGCCCGGAGGGAGGGACCGGGCTGTGATTGGCTCCCCGTTTGTCGATCTGGAAGGCGGTGTGGACTCGTAGCTCCTGGCGGTCGTGAGCTGGCTGCTAAGTCCCATGAGACCCGGGCCTGCGGGGAGGAAGGGGGAGAGCCGCTGTGGGTCGTGGGCAGCAGGTACTTCGCGGAGGGAGCAGTGGGGGAAGGCACCCGTGGGCAGGGGGGAGCCGTCGGCCACCTGTGGGCACTTGGCGAACAGCAGGAGGGAAAGGGCATAGCGGGGGTTCGAGGCCCCCGTGACCACCCGGGCTGCTAATGGCTCTGACCGCGCAGGAGACGCCCGGTCTGCCAGGTGGGCGATGAATGAGTGAGGCTGCCTCTTCGGTGTCTGCTCCCCACGCAGCGTGTTGCTGAGGTTTTTGTTTGGGTTGCTGATCATCGGGGGGGAGGGTGGCCCCTTTCCCCACCCTCTTCTCCAGCCAGCCCGCCCTGTCACTCCCCCACCTTCCTGCCACGGTGGCCGTCCCGTGGCTGGTTTCGACGGTGGCGTGGAAGCACTGTGCTTGGTGTTTGCCCACGAGGTTCGAATGATGGCCCTCCAGTCACCGGGGCCCCCGGGTCTAGCACAGCCTCTGACTGCGCGGAGCGGCGCTTGGAGCGTCAGGCGGTGGTTTGTGGGGAGAGCAGGCGCTGCAGCCTGGTCCCTGGCTTGGAATCCTGGTGTGGCCCCTCCGGTGACCTTGGGCTCGCCGAATTGCTCCAGGCCTGCTTGCGCCTCTAAAAGGAGGAATCCTAGTGCCTGTCTGTTAGGTGGAGGTGTTGTGCGAATCTAAAGCTCTTAGAATAGATTTTGGCAGGATGTAGTCATCATCACTGTTTAAATGAGCAACTTAGTAGATTCTCTGAGCACCACACAGCGTTAGGTCTGGGCCCTTGGAATTTCTCTGCAACTGATTGAAAAAATTTGGCCTCCCGGTGACTGTTTATATGCCCTTCTGGCCCCAAAGTTCTAGCCAGAGGCATAGAAAAAAAGAAAAGAGAAAAAAATAACAAAAATGGGGGAAAAAGAAAGTATTTGGCCTCTTCTAGCCATTGGGGTCCCAAAGGTGCTTTTTCTAGCATTTCTATTTGTTTTTAACTTATTTTTCTATTATATATATATTTTTACTAATCAATTATCTAAAAGAAATCGAATGTTATTGGAAAGCTTTATGTTCTTTTAAGAGCACTTTTTTTTTTAAAGTTCACTTATTTTCAAGTATCAATATTAGGCCATCTTATCGATTAAAGGAAAAGCACCCACTGCCATCTGCCTGCCCATATTTCGGCGCTGGGACTGGGGTGGTGAATGTGGGGCCTCCTCCGTGGTGGACAGCCACGTCCACAGACACCGGAGCGTGGCTTTCTGAGTGCTGCAGGCAGCGCCACCAGGGGCAGGGATCCCTCGCGCCGCGTCCTTTCTTCAGTGCCATCTTCGCCCCGTTTCTCCGGAAGGCCACGTGGGCCCGGAGCGGCTAAGGGTGTAGATGCCTCTTCCCTAGCGGGGGGCCCTCAGAGGCAGGTTCTCGAACCTCTGCTGTTGTGAATTGGTGGCTCTGAAGCTGGGGCCGAGGTTTGGTCTCAGTTCCTTGGTACCTGCATGTCTTGCTCTTCTGGAGGCTGAATGCCATGGCAGAACAGCAAGTTGGCCGCTTAGCTTTCCCCTTGCAGCCGTGGCCGGGAGCAGGGTAACCGTGTCGCCTCCGAGCGCATCCGGGATATTTCTTCCGCTGTGTTTGCCTCTTCCTCCTGACCCCGTGCTGACTTGTCTCACTTCCCCTTTAACCCCACCCCCACCCCGTTGGGTTTCTTTGGGCGGCGATCCTTCACTATTACCGTCCATCTCAGGTTTTCATCGCCACGTCCCGCTCTGCCTCCCCGTCTCTGAGCGTCCTTTGTGGCGGGGAATTCTGAGAGTCTGAGATCTCCTTGATGTATAGGGTCCCAGCACCACCCCGTCCTTTCAGGCTCCCGTTCCTCTGATTTCCGTGAAGTTAAGGATTCACTTCTTTAGAAACATGTTCTTTTTATGTCTCCGGAGCCACCCACCTCCGTAAAGCCAGGCTTGGCAGCCTGACAACTTATTAGGGACAGCATCCCGGTTTCCCTGGTGACAGGGTCTAAGCTCTTTCCTCTGGCCTGTTAGGAATGCCATCATCTAGACCCTGTCTTGGGAGAAACCTGAGGAAGCACTTGTTAACTTTGGGAGCACAGCCTCGGCTAGTTTGCTCAGTGGTTAGAGCATCTGCCTGCAGACCTCAGTTGTCACGGGTTTGGTTCCCAGTGAAGGTGCGGGCACGTACCTGGGTTGCAGGTTCGATCCCTGGCCCCCGTCAAGGTGTGTGCGGGAGGCAAATTTATGTGCCTCTCTCACATCTCTCTCTTCCCCCCCCTCCTCCCTTCCACTCTCCTAAAAATTATTGGAAAAACAATATCTTTGGGTGAGGATCAATTTAAAAAAGTTATTTTCATTATTACAATGCAGTCTTTGCAATTGGTTTCACTCTTACTCTCTCACCAGTAGGCAGTGGAGTTTTCCAGAGGCTGAGTGATGTGTGTTAACATCACACACTCTGGGCTAATGAAACGTGTGTTTTTTCTGTATTCTTTTCTACAATTTTTAAGATAATGCTTTAACGTATAAATATGGAAGTTTTCAATGATGAACTCCCTTTGTTCTCAGTACTTCTTCTGTGCCCTTACTTTCTGTAGTTGTGCCTGCTATAATTTTTGAAACCTCATTATCTATAATAGTCTATAATAATAAAAGCATAATATGCTAATTAGACGGACATCCTTCCGGACGAAGAAGCCAGGGCTGCAAGGGAAACCCATGCCAGCAGCCGGGGAAGGAAGGCTACTCTCACACGAATTTTGTGCGTTGGGCCTCTAGTTGTTCAATGAATCATTATTTTGAAACCCCAGTATTTTCCCAGCATCTTTGAGAAAACACAACAGAAGTACCGTATTTTCCAGCATATAAGACGACTTAACCCAGGAAAGTCTTCTCAAAAGTCGAGGGTCCTCTTATACGCCGGGTGTCCTCTTATAGGGCGAGTATATCCCAAACTCTATTTTAACTGGAAAAGTTGGAGGTCGTCTTATACACCGGAAAATACGGTAAGTTCAACTCACTTTTGGGGAAACTTGTGATTTTTTAAATTTTCTTTTCTAGTTATTTTAGTGCTTAATTCTGTTTTATTCTGAAATAGAAGAAGTTTATAATATTTCTCTTCTATTTACGTACGGATGGATTGCTGGCTTAAAAAGGGAGATGAGGAGACTTGCTCTCTCAGCACATAGCTGCCATGTCTGTTTACTGACATGGACGCACACACCAGTGAAAGGCAGGAATTACTCCAGAGAGACGGGCAAAACTGTAAGAAGTGCATCATAATACTAATGAAGACAGTAAAAGTTTTCTTCTTCTCGGCCTTATAGATATTAATAATGCACCTTATTGTGTCTGAAGCAACAGCACTTTTTGTGTGGCATTATAGTGCCAGTTCAAGACGCATCAGTCCGAGTCGAGAGGAAAAGGAATTGACTATTTTAACTGTTCACACCATGAGCTCTTTCAAAGCCAAAACGTGTTCCGGCTTTTCAGCCTGGAAATGGGAAAGTCACGGAGGCCTCAGGAGAAGTTATCACCTGGCTTTGGGGGGAACCTGCACCCAGAAGCTGAGAGACAATGAAGACTCGAACAGCTGACGCTCCTGTGTGCCTCCTGGCTGGAAAGCTCGCAGAATTCCGGGCAGTGCCATCTCCCACGCTCCCGTGGCCGGTCCGGTGGAAGGTTTAGCTGCGAACGCGAAGATGAATACTTTGTTTACAGAATTTAACTCTCACCGCACAAACAAGCACCTTCATCAACATCAGCTGCACCTCAAACCACGTTTTCCTACGGATGCTCGCAGCAGGCACCAGCGGCGATAAGTACGCCGAGGGCTGGCTGCTGGTTTTGACTCTGATGCTTTCTCCCGGAGCAGCTTCATTTGCATCTGCGCCGTGGGCGCAGCGGCCACGCCAGGGGAGAGCTGGCACACAGCGTGCCCGGCGGTGGCACCACACTCCTGGGGCCGGAGTCGTGGACTTGGTTCCCGCTACAAGAGCATTGTCACTTAGCTCGTGGCTGTAGCTCTGAGCATGACCGATGCGTGTGAAACCTCAGGCCCGAGCAGAGGGTTCCTCCGGGTTCTGGGCGAGAACTGCCGTCCCCCGGCGCCGCCGCGGTGCACGAAGCGCAGTGACCGGCCTGGGAGAACGTGCTTGGGCGGTGGCGCGGGGCCAGCTGCGTGGGTCATCGTTTCTACTGGGCAGAACACGGACGCGCCAGCGCCGGCTCTTCATGCCGGAGGATTTCGTGAAACACATTCTCTTGACATGGAACCAAGCGGGTCTGTCACCGCTGCCGATGATGCAATTCAAGTTTGCAAGTGAAAATCAGAATTTTGAAAAATCAGAATTGTGTACTTGTCAAAGACTTTTTAAATGAGATCAGCGGGAAAGTTCATGGAATCTGATCTTCTGATGTTGTATGAAATGCCAATATTTGGAAATTCTGCATGAGTCAGCGAGGGAATATTTTCCAAATTGCCCGTGGATAAAAGAGCCTTTCAGAGTGCCAGATGACCAATGGGTGTTAGTGTGAAAGTACACAAAAGGTTCACTGATAAAGTTCCAGATTGCACATTGCCACCAGCCTTTCAGAACGACCACTCGTTGCCCTGGCTGGTGTGGCTCACTAGGTGGAGCCTCACTCCTACACCAGAAGGTTGCCAGTTTGATTCCCAGTCAGGGCACATGCCCAGTTACGGGCTTGATCCCCAGTAGGGAGCACATAGGAGGCAGTCGATCCATGTTTCTCTCTTCCTCCTTCCTTCTCTCTCTCTCTCTCTCTCTCTCTCTCTCTCTCTCTCTCTCTCTCTTTCTCTCTCTCAAAATGAATGGAAAAAAATATCCTAAGTTGAGGACTAACAAATAAATAAATAAAAACATATTTAAAAAACCCAAAGACCTACCACTTGTTGCCCCAGCTGGATGGCTTGGTCAAACCATCGGCCTGTATACCAAAGAGGTTGGGGGTTCAAATCATGGTGCGAGCTCATTCCTAGGTTTCAGGTTCCATTTCTAGGTGGGGCGCCTGCAGGAGGGACCTATCATTGTTTCTCTCTCCTTCCTTTCTCTCTGAAATCCATAAACACATCGTCGGCTGAGGATAAAAACAGCAAAAAAAGACCATTGATGACTTTTGGTCTGATATCAAAGAAGAACATCTGCAGTATCTGAATGGCTATTCAACTCCATTTTCCAGCTACAGGCCTGTGTGAAGTGGGATTTCCTTCAGACCTGTGAACCAAAACATTTGAAACACATTGAGTGCAGAAGCAGACGGGCGAAGTTGGTTCTCTTTCATTAATCGGACATTAAAGAGACATACAAGAATGTAAACACAATGCAACTCTTGTCATGAATGTCATTTTTTTAAATATATTTTTATTGATTTCAGAGAGGAAGGGAGAAAGATAGAAACATCAATGATGAGAGAGAATCACTGATTGGCTGCCTTCTGCACACCCCAACTGGGGATGGAACTCGCAAACTGGGCATGTGCCCTTGACTGGAATTGAACCTGAGACCCTTCAGTCCGCAGACTGACACTCTGTCTACTGAGCCAAACAGTCTAGGGCTCATTTTCTTTTAAATAATAGTTTCTTCATTAAGAATAGGTTATTTGGCTCTTAACTGGTTTAGCTCAGTAGATTGAGCGTCTGGCCTGTGAACTGAAAGGTCCCGGGTTCTATTCTGGTCAAGGGCATGTACCTTGGAAGCAGCTGATCGATGTGTCTCTCTCATCGATGTTTCTAACTCTATCCTTCTCCCTTCCTCTCTGTAAAAAAGTCAATAAAATATATATTTAAAAAAAGAATAGGTCATTTGGTTATAGGTTATTTTGAGACTAAAAAGTGAAAAAACCTCTGTTGGAGACAAAACCCTAGTTGATGGTCCCTCTTGGGTTGGTTACTTGTGATGACCTCTGACCTCTTAAAAAGCTCTAGTTTATAATCACCAGCCCCCCTATAATCTCTGTGTAAGCCTGAGAGACACCCAAGTTCATTTCCTTCTCTTAGTACATGTAACTGGCCTCATACGGTGTTTGTTGCTTTATCTATGGTTGGTTGGTTTCTTTTCCCTCTCTAAAAAAATCAGAGAGAGGCGGAGGGTGGAGAGAGAGAGAAACATCAACTGGTTGTTCCACTCATTGATGCATTCCTTGGTGGTGTATGCGCCCTGACAGGGATCGAACCTGCGAGCTTGGTGTGGTGGGCCTGTGCTCTGACCAGCTGAGCTGCCTGGCCCCTCTCTTTTCTTTATTCCTGAATTTCTTTCCCTTTTCCTTGTTTTCTCTTTATCCTTCTATTTTTAATTGTTCTCATTTGTTTTTTTTTTTTGTTCAGTTTTTCCACTTTTTCCCTTTTTTTCTTTGGCATTTCACACAACATAAAAATGTTATATCCCATTAATTTTACCTCTTTTTTGCTTTTGTTTCTTTAGTTTGTTACTATTTGGTTTTTCGGTTTGGGTCTGGCATTGTGTGTTTGATTGCATTATAAGATCAGTTCCTCAGGCAGACTTCCTTTGATGTGTGTGAAGTTGTGGTTTGGAAAATGTAGTTTTTTCACTAAAAATAAATAACTCAGGCCCTAGTGGTTTGGCTCAGTGGATAGAGTGTTGGCCTGTGGACTGAAGGGTTCTGGGTTCGATTCCAGCAAAGGATACATGCCTGGGTTATGGGCTCGATCCTCAGTAGGGTGCGTGTAGGAGGCAGCAAATCAATGATTCTATCTCATCATTGATGTTTCTTATCTCTCCCTCTTCCTTCCTCTCTGAAATCCATAAAAATATATTTAAAAAAAATAAACTCCCTGTATTTAAAAAAACACACTCAGGTTTACATATAACGGGTTTATGAATGTTCTCTTAAATTAATGGATACATACGTAAATCTTTCCTCATATTAATTTCTAATGTATTAAATCATTAATGGATACAGTCTGTATAAGCAAAAGTTTTCGGGGGAGCGCAGTCATTTTTAATAGCACACAGGGTTTCTGAAAGCAGGGAGTGTCAGAATCACGGTGGCAGACAAAGCTTGAGTTCATGCTCCCTGGCTTTGGCGGTGCATTTCTCGGTAATTTCATAAACAATCGCTTTGCAATCCCAGCCCCTGCTGGGCCCACTGGGGTCTCAGGAGGCCCCTCGCCGCCTGGGCTTGTGTCCTGGGAGCGGAGGAAGCCGGTTCGCGGTGACCCGAGGGCCTTGGACCAAACTGGGCTCATTTCTTCCTTGGAGCGCATGGCGTTGGCCTTGTCGCTGCTTTTCACTGCTACCACCATTTTATTTTTTAAAGTTGGAGGTCATTTTAAACTTAGAAGAGCTGCAAAAATAGTCCAAAGAATTCCTGTGCATTCTTCACCCCGTTTCCCTCCTCCATGTTAACCTCTTAGGTCACCAGAGAGCCTGTATCAGAACTGAAAATTAATCTTGGTACAATGCTGGTAACCAGAGTACAGAACTCATTGCGATTTCATCGGTTTTCGCTGACGTGCTTTTTCTGTTCAAAGAGCCAGTCCAGATTCCCACCTTGCATTTCGTTGTCATGTCTTATGGTCTCCTCACATCTGTGGCATTTCTTAATCGTTCTGTGTCTTCCAGGACTCGCTTTTGAAGAATACTGGTCAGTGTTTTATAGAACGTTCCTCAGTTATGGTAGTCTGAAATTTTTTCATGGCCTTGTGTTTTAATCCTTTTCTCCCCATTGGTAAAATATGCATAACATATAATTTACTTCTTAAAAAAAATATTCTTATTAATTTCAAAGAGGAAAGGAAAGGGAGAGATAGAAACATCAATGATGAGAGAATCACCGATTGGCTGCCTCCTGCACGCCCCACATTGGGGATCAAGCCTGCAACCAGGGGAAGTGCCCTGACCCGGAACCAAACCATGACCTCCTGGCTCATAGGTCGACATTCAGCCACTGAGCCGCACCAGCTGGGCCACGTAATTTATTTTAATTTTTTAAGTGCAATCCAGTGGCATTAAGTACATTCACAACGTTATGTAACCATCACCACTATTTCTAGAACTTCTTCATCATTCCAAACAGAAACTCTTTATCGGTTAAATAATCACTCCCCATCTACCTCGCCCCCAGCCTCTGGGAGCCTCTATTATGCTTTATGTATAAGTTTTCCTGTTCTAGATAGCTCATGTAAATGAAATCACACAATACTTGTTTTGTGTCTGGCTCAATTACTTAGCATAATGTTTTCAAGGCGCATCCGCATGTTTTAGCTTTAATTCCATTTGGAGCGTTAACTGGGATTTGCCCAGCCAGAGAGGGTCAATTGCTTGTTTTCTGTGCGCAATCCTAGCCAGTTTGATTCCTGGTCGGGGCACATACCTGGGTTACGGGTTCAATCCTCAGTCGCAGTGTATATGGAAGGCAACTGATTTTTTTTTAATTTATTTTAATTTATTTTTAAATTTCTTTATTGATTAAGGTATTACATATGTGTCCTTATCCCCCCATCCCCCCCTCACACTCCTACTCATGGCCTCACCCCCCAGAAGGCAACTGATTGATGTTGATCTCTCTCTAAGCATGTCCTTTGGTAAGGCTTAAAAAATGGTTAACTTAGACTTTATGATGATATGTATTAAGTTGATACGTTGAAAAATAATTATTAAGAGGTAGTTGTAATGGGTTTATAGTATTTTCAGTGAATTAACAGTTTCGCGTTTTCTGTTTTAATTATAACACAGTAGCCAGAACCCACATAAACAGGCCATTTGAGGTCCTTGTAATGAGAGTGGCCAGGTCTCCAGACAGCGGTGCAGGCCGCTCTGTGGCAGCCAGGTGAGGGGCGGAAGGCCCGGCCTCGATTGGCTGGGTCCTTGCAGTGACCTCATAGGGAGCCTTTGTCTGCCCCCCCCCTACCCCCCCACCCCGTCCTGGCGGGGCCGCTGGCAGGCTCTGCGCTGCGCTCTGCAGTCCCGCTGGCCCAGGCGCCTGGTTCTCAGGGACTGCCCAGCGCTGGCTGTGCCCTCTCTCACGCAGAGCACTGGCCTCTCTCGTTCTGTTAGTCCATTAAAACGATCACTTGGCTGCCTTGGGTTTCATTATGACGGCAGGCTTTTTTAAGCTTATCATTGGCTGTTGGTCAGTTCCAAACTTGAAAACTGCAAAGCTTGCTCGGCCTCTCACCTTGAAGAACCTTGTGCCCACAATAGCCGCAGGCCGGTGGCCGCTCCGGGCCCAGCACACGCAGTCCGCTCCCCGGCGGCGGGAGTCCCCCCGGCGCTTCACTCCTGGTCAGCCTGTGGCTAATGGCTGCCAGACCCGCTCTTCTGCAGGGGCCTCCTGTTTTCTCTGAAAGAGGGAGCAGGTCCGGGGCGTGTGAACCTGATCTTTTAAGAGCAGGCAAAGTGACATCGGACACGTGATCGTTCTCCGCCTTGTCTGTCCTTTTGCTCATATTCTCCTCTGATTTCTGTCGTGCCTCTGACTTACCAGCCGTGCTTCCTACGGTGCCTGGTCGACCTTTGGCCTTGTTCTATAGTCACGTGGACCAGCCTTAAACAGATTTTTAAACCGATCTCATTTGTTCACAATCACTTTGCATCAGAGTCATTAAAAAAAACGTTTGCCGAAATCGGTTTGGCTCAGTGGATGGAGCGTCGGCCTGCGGACTGAAAGGTCCCAGGTTCGATTCCAGTCAAAGGCATGTACCTTGGTTGTGGGCACATCCCGAGTAGGGAGTGTGCAGGAGGCGGCTGATGGATGTTTCTCATCGATGTTTCTAGCTTGCTATCCCTCTTCCTTCCTCTCTGTAAAAAATCAATAAAATATATTAAAAACAAAAAAACCCACGTTTAATCAAGTGCTTCACTTCTCTCACTTTGAGTCTCCATACAGACTTGCCGGATGACAGCTCCACTAGTACTTCCTGTCACTCAGCGAGTCCCACCGTCCTGGGCTTCTACCCAAAGCATATTTCTTCCGGATTCACACGTGGCTTTCATTTCAAACCCAGAACTGAACTTGATGTGCTTTTTCTCTCTCGGCCGGTCTGCGCAGACGGTAGACTCTTGCTTTGTTCCCTGAGTGGGTGGGTACTTTCAGGGTAGACAGTGCCCCAGCCATCCTCTCTCCCGGGGCATGGTACGCGCTGAGTGTCTATAGCTCTGTGTTTAGCTATAAACACAACAGCCAACGTTTATTGAGCACTTACTTTGTGCCACGTACTTGCTTGGCTGTTTTACACTCATTAACTCATTTAATCTTTGTGAGATAGTGGGTCTTGCTATTTCCCCCACTTTACGGATGAGAAAACAGGCCCCAGAAATGCTGACTCACTTGTTTAAGGTAAAAAACCCACGTGGTCTGGCCTGTGTGTTGGTGTCAGACCAAACGCTCTTGACTGTGGCGAACTTCGGCTCTGGCTCCAGTTGTGCCCAGACGGGGGGGCAGAGGCGACCCCTTAGCATTAGCTGCCAGTCAGTGCCGGGCAAGATGTCTCCCTGGTTGGCTGTAGAGTTGGGCCCAGCTCCTGTGCCCGCTGTTTCTGTCTGCCCTTGGCGGCCTGGTGCAGGTGGCATGCGCAGGTGTGGAGTACGGTGGCGTGCCCTCCGGCTTACCCCCTGGCCCTCACTACCTCCAGGAGCCGTGGGAACTGACAGCCTTACTTCATCCTGGCTCTTCCTCCTCCCTGTTTCTTTCCCCTGGAGTTTGAAGAACCCCTTCAGAAACCCGAGTCCCTGAGCCCTAAAATTGGTGACGAACAATGAGTACCCCGCTGACAAGGACAGCTGGGGTGCCCGGAGTGGACTGTCCTGCCCTGTAGCACCCGTGAAATGCTGGGGTTCTAGAGCCCTTAGTAAGAGCACTCGCCTTTTAAAAGAAAAAAGAGAGAAAGCTTTGGCTTGTGTATCTCACCTGGATTCTCTCTCTGCTCCCCTCGCCGTGGCCCTTACACAGGGCGAGGCCCAGAGCTGCTGCTTCCGGCCTTGCCTGCCAGGGGCACCGCGCCCCGGAGCTGGTAGTGCGGCCTCCGTGGGCATGGGGACCGGCCAGCGCAGGCCTGGCAGCTGACCTGGCCACCTTGCAGTGTCTTCTCCCCGCCGCTGGGTGACCGCCGTCCCTGCTGGCATTGGTGTTCCTGGGCCCCCTTCTCTGTCCCGAAGCTCGTCCCGTGGCGAGCACGTGGTCTCCCAGCCGCCGTGCCATTTCTCGGGGAGGATCTGGGGGTGCGCCTCTGTGCAGTGTCGTGAGGTCTCAGTTCGTGGTGTGATTTACTTGCCTGGCTCACCCCGGCATCGTGCCCTTTCTTTATACCGTTAGAAGTTCTCCTGTTTATTCCCGAGTCCGAAAACTCCCAGCCCGTTTGCCGCTACGAGGATGAAGGGTTGAGCTGCCGCCCGTGGCCTGAGCATCATTCATCCCTGCTGCCCTGGCAGAGAGAGGGAGGCGACTGCAGGATGGCATTTGTGTTCCAACCGGATCCCTTTCTCTGCGATCGCGGTTCCATGCCACTCTGCCCGCCTCCAGAAGCAGCTCTGTCACCGTGGAAAGCCCAGGGCCACATAGACCGCTGTGACAGGCCAGCTCCCACCCCGCACTTGGCCTCCGCGGCGGCGGCGCTCGCACAGGGGTGCTTGGGGATGCGGGCCGGCCTCCGTGGAGAGCCGTGGCGGCTAATGAAAAGGCTGTCGTAATGGGCTCGGTCCACAGGGGCTCTGCCCTCTGCACCGTATTCCCAGCGCGGAAGGCGCTCCCTTAATTACCACCTCGCCTGGCAGAGAGGCGTGGCTGCTAATTGATTAGCTGTGACAGGCCCCGGGCATTGGTGTGGAAGCTGGTTGGGTGATGAATACACAGATTTGAGGCAGGTGCGTTCATTTCGGGGAGATGAAGATCTCTGTAAGGATTTCCACTTGCTAGTTTCATGTCTTTAATGCCATTTCTGTGTCCTTTTTTTTTTTTTTTTTTGTTAATCCTCACCAAGGACATTTTTTCCATTGATTTTTTAAAAAACTTGTTTAGCCGAAACCGGTTTGGCTCAGTGGATAGACCGTCGGCCTGTAGACTAAGAGGTCCCAAGTTCGATTCCGGTCAAGGGCATGTATCCTGGTTGCAGGCACATCCCCAGTAGGGGGTGTGCAGGAGGCGGCTGATCGATGTCTCTCTCTCATCGATGTTTCTAGCTCTCTATCTCTCTCCCTCCTCTCTGTAAAAAAATCAATAAAGTATATTAAAAAAATAAAATAAAAACTTGTTTAGAGGGGGTGAAGGGAGCGAGAGAAAGAGAGGAAGAGAAACATGGACGTGAGAGGGACATCAGGATCGATTTGCTCCCACGTGTGCCCTGACGGGGGCTGGGGATTGAATCGAGCCCTCGACCCTTCAGAGCACGGGCCAGGGCTCCAACCATTGGGCACACCGGCCAGGGCTCTGTGCCTTTACCCTCTAACTTGGCAGTTCGGGCGCCCGGTTGGCTTCTGTTGCCACTTGGTGCGGGCGATGAGTAACTTGGCATTGCCCCCTCCCGCACCTCTGGGGTGCTCCCTTTCTGTGGTTGTGTTCCTCCCCTCCTCCCTGCGCGGCCCGGTGGGGCTGGGTTTGGGGTCTCTCAGACAGTGTTAAAGCGAACACCCACCTTTCTCAACCGGCAGGCACTGCTGGCGGGACAGCCCATAGATAGGGCGAGCTGCCAGGGACGGCGCTAACCAGCCCCGGCGACCGACCATCACACGCCGCTGCTCAGCCCGCGTGACGACTGGGCGGGAGGGGGTTCTCAGTGATCAGAGGTGAGGCGCTGAGCGCCCCGTTCCACACTCAGAACCCGACATTACGAAATGCCGCGTGGTGAGCCACCCAGAAGAGGCTGGCGAAGCCAACCTGCTGCCGAGTGGACGGAAAGATTTGAAACAGACCAATCCCCAGCCCCCCACACCTACTTACAGACATTTGTTTAGGAGTTTCTTTTGGAGGTGATATCTGGACTAAGTCTCGCCCCAGCTTTCCCCGCTTCTAAGATAGGTCCAGCTTCAGAAGTGTTTTTCCCCATGGAGGACGCTTGAGCCTCCATCCTGGGCTCTGAACTGGCTGACTCTCTTTTCAGATGGCCTCGAACCTTCTGTCTAGAGCAGCGGTTCTCAACCTGTGGGTCGCGACCCCTTTGGGGGTCGAACGACCCTTTCACAGGGGTCGCCTAAGACCCTTGGAAAACACAGATATTTACATTATGATTCATAATAGTAGCAATATTACAATTATAAAGTAGCAACGAAAATAATTTCATGGTTGGGGGGTCACCACCCCATGAGGAGCTGTATGCCAGGGTGGCAGCCTGAGGAAGGCGGAGAACCGCTGGTCCAGAGAATGTATGTCTTGCCAAGCTCTTTGAGGAGTGCGTACTAGTGGTTGTCCCACTGCCTTCCTTCCCGAAGTTCTGACCCGCTGGCAGCCCGAGAGGGTAAGCGCCGTCTGCCACCTGGCGTCCGTGTGCCCCGGGCCCAGCACGGAGCGAAAGGGAAGAAAGGAGGTGGACGATGGGAAATAAAGGAAAACGACCTAAATGTGCCGCCCTGGTCTCCGCCGGCGCCGAGATGTGGTGGTTCTGGAGGCAAAGCTTCAGGAGCGCCTTCCAGCCCCGGGTGGGGGGTGAGTGGGTATGTATAGTGTCAGACCTCGTGCCGAAGGGCCTTGGGCTCAATTCCTGGCTCAAGGGCATGGACCTGGGTTGCAGGTTGGATCCCCGGCCCTGGTCGGGGCACATGTGGGAGGCAGCCAATGGATGTGTCTCTCGCACATCAATGTTTCTCTCTCCCAACCCCCCAACTCTCTAAAAGTCAATGGAAAAAATATCCTTGCGTGAGGACTAACAACAGAAATTTCTTCCAATTCTTGCCCTCTCGTATTCTGTTGTTAGGGGCTTTTTCTGACCTTATTTCCATAACTTTAAGTCCTGAGCAACTTTTTAAAAAAATATATGTTATTGACTTTACAGAGAGGAAGGGAGAGGGACAGAGAGCTGGAAATATCCATGAGAAAGGAACATCGATCAGCTGCCTCCTGCCCCCCCATCCCTACTGGGGATGTGCCCGCAAGCAAGGTTCATGCTCCTGACCGGAATTGAACCCGGGACCTTTCAGTCAGCAGGCCGACGCTCTAGCCACTGAGCCACAGCGGTTTTGGCGCTGAGCAACACTTTTAACTGTGTTTCTGTTCTTCCCGGGTCACCTTTGCTTGCATATTGGGCTTGTCCTGGTGTCCAGATCGGGTGAGAGGAGGAAAGCTGAATGGTTGCTGCTGCAGTGTGCCCCTTGGGCTAGCTCTCTGTGTCGGCATGGCACAGCTCTCCCCACGGTCCGCTCAGTGGTGGGCAGCGCCACTCAGGAAGCCCTGGGTTCAGACAGCTGGCCGCCCTCAGTCCCGGGAGAGTGAGCCTGGGGTCGGCAGACCTCCGGGCCTGGGCCTGGCTCCTCTGAACAGCGGCAAACGCCGGCCTTTGGCAAGTTGGGCAGAAGCGGTCGCCGGTAACTATTCCCGGGTTTGGTCCCGGAGCGGACTGTGTGGTTTGTGCTCGGACCTCCTACAGGCTGGTCAGCTCTTTGGAAGGCTGGACTGTATTTCATCCTCCGCATCCCTTCCTTCCCCTGCGTCTTCGGGGTGCTTGTGTGCTCATCCTCCAGCTATTGGTGAAATCAGACGAATTGTGACGGGCATTTGTCCACTGGGAGCCACACTTGGGAAGTGTGTCCGTATAGATTTGCATCTGTCCAGTTTGGGCCATAGAAGTCACAGTGTCTTATAGGTACAAGGATGGCTTTTCCTGGCCGAGGGGGAAGGGTCACACCGGCGCTGGGTTAGGAACTCGGGGGGGGGGGGGCGGAGAAACCCCCGTCTGGCTGTCCAAGCAGGACCAGGGCCCGACCGCCCAGCCCACCCCACCCGTTCTGGCTGAGTCTCTTCTGCCGTGACCCACAGCACCTCCGGCCGCCGGATCCATTGGCCTCCTGCGCCCTCCACAGTGGGTGGTGAGAGGCCCACAGTGGTGGGGATTCTGTGCGGAGCTGGGAGGTCGCGTGGTGTCTCACAGGCTGGCACTGTTTATGGCGGAGAAGGCTCAGGAGACGGGGCAGGGCACACTCACCGCCCCGCGCCTGCGGCTGCGAGCGCCCAGGTTCGCCTCGAGCGTCTCCAGGCAGGTGGCTTGCTTTTCTGAACTGACCAGCGTGCGAGGAGGCCAGGGACACGGTGGGAATGGGACAACAGCGAGAGAACCATCTTCTTCTCCTGCTCCCTGCCTGTGTGACTCAGGGGGTGAGCGCGCCGCCACCTCACTGACTCCCCTGCCTTTGAGCTGGCGCAGGAGGCAGCCGCCTGCAGGGTGGTGGCACAGGACCTGTTGGACTGGTCCGCTTGGACCCGCCTCCCCCTCCCCTCCCCTCCCCCCCAGGGAGACTGAAACTGCTGAACTGCTGCTGGGCTCTGCCAAGTCAGTCTCCTCCTGATCACCTGCGGGGTGCGCAGGCCCAGCTCCCACCAGGAGCCCGTGGGGAGGGCTGGGGGCCGTGCTTCGGGCGGGGCGGGTGCGAGGTGTGCCCGGACCCGGCTGCGCCGACTCAGCAGCTCCCAGGCGACTCAGCAGCTCCCAGGCGTAGGCCGGGGCTCCTGGAAGAGACTGTGCCATGGCGCCTTTCCCTGCGCCCCGTGCCACATCCGCGGAATGAGGGAGCCGGGAAGGTTGTAAACCGGGCACCTGGAGTCTGGGGAGCCGAGGATCCTCCCCTGGGGCGCAGGAGCTTCAGGATCGGCAGGCCGCTGGGCCGGGGTAGTCATCAGGGTGGTCTCAGCCCCGGGCAGAAGCAACGTTCCCACGTGCGCCCTGGTGTCCGAGGCCTGTTAGCTGAGGCCGCACTCGGGGGCCAGGCTTTTGGCAGGTTGGCCTGGCACACCAAGGCCAGGATGTGGTCTCCACGACACGCAGACTCTCCCACTTCCTGCTCCCTTCTCAGGGACACCCAGCTCTGAAGGCTTGCGGGTGCAGAGGCGCTGAGACCCTCACGTCCACGTGGGCAGCCCCTCGGGGCCAGCCCCAGCCCCTCGCTCTACCGGGGAGGAATGCCCGTCCCAAGAGGGCGAATGGCTTGCTCAAGGTTATGTAACTTGTTGGGCGGAGCTGGGGCTGGAGTTGCACTCCCTTGGGGACCTTGGCACTATTAACACCCCCCCCCTTCCACTTCAAAGGCATTCCTGTTGCCGAGAGGGCTGTGTGGGGCCACCTGCAGACCTGGGCAGAGGCGGGCAGAGGCGGGCAGGGGAGGGACGTGGCAGGGCGCAGGCCGCTGCCCACGGGGAGGAGGTCCGGCAGCCGGCCCCCGGCGAGGGCCCCGGGGAGCGGGTTCACGCAGTGGGCGCCGCGCCCTCACTCTGACCCCTACTGGAGGGTCACAAGGAGGGAGTGGGGAGTAGGTGAGGGGTCGCCCTGAAGAAAGCAGGAAGCCCCTGACCCTGACCTTCCCTCGGGGGCTGGGAAAAGCACAGAGGCCACAGATGGCTGCAGTCCTGGAAGTTTCCCAAAGGCTGCTCTCAGGGGGTGATGGACAGACAGTCACCACGAGCCGTGGGGACAGGCTGTCAGCAGGCAGTGCGGCAGGGTGACCTGCAGGTGCCTGGAGACCCCGCGGGGCCTGTGACAGCAGAGGATGGAGCGGGAGGTGAAGAGGAGTGTGAGCGGATTCGGGAGGGAGTGTTGGGGTGGCTGGGGTACGGGGCCGCATGTATATCAGAGGCTGGAGGTCTGAGAGCGCTCTGCGTGTGAAGACCGGCGGTGGGCCAACGCGGGAGGGCCCGGTGAGGCTGGCGCTGCAGGCGGGCAAAGGAGCCGGGTGGGCATGAGGAGTAGTTTTACATGTCTGCGTATATGCACACACATGTACACACACAGGGATATGTAAATTGTGTGTGTGCGAGCATTGAGTGGTGCTTTGAATACAAAGCCATCACTTCCTGTTCCCGTGCTGGGTGCCCTGCTGAGGTGACTGCTGGTGTCTCCCCACCACCCCTGACCACGTGGTGTGGAGCACAGGGGCTGGGGGGGTGGGTGGAGAGTGGACTGGTCTGGGTGTCTGTCCGGCAGGAGACTGGTTTCAGCCTGGGTGCGGGGCTGGCCGAGGACCCCGTGGGACTCCTGTAGCCCAGGGGTCTGCACCACTTCCCCTCCTTTCCTGGGGAGGGGTGGCTCCCAGCATCGCTGCCCGGGTTCTGGGCTGGCTCCCAGCCATCGCTCCCCGGGTTCCGGGTTCTGGGGTGCCTCCCAGCATCGCTCCCCGGGTTCTGGGCTATCTCCCAGCCATCGCTCCCCGGGTTCCGGGTTCTGGGCTGCCTCCCAGCATCGCTCCCCGGGTTCTGGGCTGGCTCCCAGCCATCGCTGCCCGGGCTCTGGGCTGGCTCCCAGCCATTGCTGCCCGGGTTCTGGGGTGCCTCCCAGCATCGCTGCCCGGGCTCTGGGCTGGCTCCCAGCCATCACTGCCCGGGTTCTGGGGTGCCTCCCACCCATCGCTGCCCGGGTTCTGCGGTGCCTCCCAGCCATCGCTGCCCGGGCTCTGCAGGCGGTTCAGAGCCGCCCCTGGAGGCCCTGGTGCACCTGGTGAGAAAGGAAGTTCCCGGGGGCAGGGCCCCGCCTCTGGCAGGCCTTCCCTCGCTAAACAGCACCTCGCAGTGGCCGCTCCGGCCCCGGCCCAGCTCCGCGCTGACCGGCGGCTCCCGCCTGTGGGAGGGGCCACCCCTGTGGCTTCTGCTCTGCCCTTGGTCGGGTTGCACCACCAGCAGGGAGAGTCCCCTGCCCGCTGTCATTGGCAGGCAGGGCCGCGTGCTGCAGGGGCAGACCTAGCTGGAGGTTCGCAGTCACCACTGAGCTCCAGGCGGCGGTGCCCGGGCACGGCGGCCAGGCGCGCCTCGGCGGGATGGGTGTGGCCGCAGGACTGGGTGCAGATGTGCCCTGTGGACAGCTGGCTGTCCCCCCTCTGCCCGGGAGGGAGTCTTGTTCCCCTGCCAGCCCGGCGTTTGCGTTCCCTCCTGCCTTTCCCCCAGACCACTGAGCTGCCCACCGCCGGCCAGGCCCTGGTTCTCATGGGCGGGCCATCGGAGGTTCTTGGCGGGGGGCCAGCCACTGCTCCCCGTTGGCGCCCCTGCTCTCCCCGCGTATTCGAGGGGCACAGCCCCCAGAGTTCCCGTGCAGCTGGTTGGCTCTGTGGGGCCCCGAGATTGGAGCTCTCCTGCAAGGGGAACCCAGCTGCCGTCCTCCCTGGATCAGGGGCGGGGTTTGAAAATAGAGGGCGGTAATCGCCCTCCCCCCTCCCCTCCCCTCCCCGCCCCTCCAGCTCTGCCAGCGAACTGGAGCGACTGGCTCTGGAGCCGGACTCGCCGCCTCCCTGCCCTGCATGGCGGCAGCGATCTGGAGGAAGATTAATGGGCTCGTGAGTATGTGAGCGGGAGCGGCCTGCCGGCCTGGGCGGCGGGGGCCTCTCTGCCCGTGGGGGCCAGGGCTCGGCAGGGGACATGGTGACCCGGCCAGGTACGCGCGTGCCTCGGGCCACCTCGTTCTGTCAGACCTGGAGGAACGGAAAGCGCTTCTAAACCTCTTCTGAGGAGCTGGGGGTGGTCGGGGTTATTCTTAGGGTCTCCTGCAGCACAGTACCCGCTTTCTAAGCCAGCCCTTCCGTTTCCAAGCCGGACTCGCTGCCCCCAGTTTTCTTAGGAAGGTTAGGACGTGGTGGAAAGGGGATGCTGGAGAGGGGAGCACAGTAGCCAGCGGGGTGTCTTGTTCCCCTCCGGCCGGCTGGAGGAGGGACACCTCGCCCTCCTTGCTGACCTCTCCGCCAGCGCGGGAACACCCACATGGGAACATCCTCTTGCTGCTGGGGCTTGAGTGCCTCCGGCACGGGCGAGACCAGAGCAGTCCAAGCCTGCTGAGACGGGGGTTCGGGGTTCAGGGGCAGTGCCAGGCGGCTTGGCAGGGCCAGGGCCAGCATCGGCGGCCTGCTGTGGAGAGCCACCGGCCGTGTCTCTCGCCGGTGCTGTCATTGTGGGGTTGCCCTCGGGTGAGAGAGGACACCCTGACCTGGTCTCTGGACTCCCGCTGCCTGAGCTCCTCTGCCCTAGCGCTGCACCCAGTTTGTCTCCCCGTTCTGACTTGGAGCGGGGCAAGAAGTGGGCACCGGAAGTTCTGCTTGGGAGTTGGACTTCTGACTGGGCAGCTGGGCAGCTGGGAGCTCAGGGCTTCTTTCACCCAAGTGTACCCTTGAGAACCCCCTCTTTCTTAAGCCCGCGTCCCATCTCTTGGGGGGCCAGGAGAGCTTCGCTAGGGTATAATTATTTGGGTTCTGGGTCGCTCGTCCCTGTATTCTCTCCCACTCCCTGCCAAACCCAAACCTCTGTTACAGCGAACGTTGACAAAGTTGAACAGTGCCTCAAGGTCACTGGATCATAAGTGGTGTTTGGCATGGTTAGCTGGTTTGGTGTTTGGTGAGAGATTTCTGCTTTATGTTTGAGCGAAAGAGTTCTTGGCGGAGGCCTCTGCGCTTGCCCTGTGTTCAGGGTCTGCCCTGCCCTCCCCGACAGGTCGTCCGAATCCTCTTGCCCATAAACAAGTGCAGCGGGAGGTGTCAGGCCCGCTCACATGACCTTGGTTATCTCTCATGGGGTAGCCACATCAGCTCTGGATACACAGGCACTTGAGGTGCAGAGCTGTCAGGGTGAAGGGGAGGGGCCGGGAGGAAGCCGGGTCTGCCAGGAGGGAGTGCTGTGAATGTGGTCCTCAGCGAGGATAGGAGAACCCGCTGCCGTTGACAGGGATGGGAATAAGGCGGACAGACAGTTTCATTCCTGTTGCCTTTTGTCCCTGCATTTCTACTCCTGGCAGCGCATTCATCTTTCTCCCGTCTCGCACAGCCTGTCTGGAGGGGCCGGCCTGCCGCTGTTTCAGGAGACTGCCCTGAGACAGATGCGTGCATGCTAGTTCGTGGGACCCAAAACCGCATCTGCCCAGCGGTGGTCTTGTGTTGTATGAAGGACAGCGGGCGGCGGAGCCCGCCTGCCTCGGAAGCGTCTCCACGCTTCACGCACGTTCCCCCCTCTCACAACCGAAGAGGGGGTGCTCTCGGCACGTAACGGTCGGGACTCGAGCCACATTGTGTGCGTGTGTGTTTCCCCAATGCGAGTCGCCTTTCCCATTGTGACTGCCGATCTGCGGAGTTCCAGGCCCCTCTCTCTAGAAACTCTTGGCACGGTTGCCAGCATTGTACGTCTCCAGAGCTGCGTGGTGTGCCCTGGATTTGCCTAGGATGGCATGTGTTCCTTTCAAGTGCTGCTTATGGGGGGCGAGGAGAGCGGGCGTGTATGGACGGGATAAAACACGGTGGCCGCTGCAGACGCCTCTGTTCTGTAAGAAACCCCGGCTCGGGTACGAGCGGAGCGAGGAGAACTTGGCCTTTGACTGTGGAGCTCTAGGCCAGTTCAAAACATCCATATCTCTCTCTCTTTTTTAAAATATATTTTATTGAGTTTTTTACAGAGAAGAAGGGAGAGGGATAGAGAGTTAGAAACATCGATGAGAGAGAAACATCGATCAGCTGCCTCCTGCACACCCCGCTCTGGGGATGTGCCCACAACGAAGGTACATACCCCCGACCGGAATCGAACCCAGGACCCTTCAGTCTGCAGGCCGATGCTGTATCCACTGAGCCAAACCGGTTTCAGCAGATCCATCTCTTTTTACATGTATAGGACATTTGTGGTGATCTTTGGGTAAACAAGTCAAAGCCCAAAGCCTTTTTTATAATCCACCTCCCTGCCCATATCTTTTTCTGGCAACCTACAGAGTAAGTTAGGAAAGCATATGGAATAATAATATTAATAATAGCTGTATGTCATGAGCATTTAGTATATGTCAGGCATTGTTCTGAGTGTTTTGGACGTTGTATATACAGCAATTTCTGACTTTAAAAAATCTGTTTTCTCTTGATAGAGACCCTTTTATGTCTGTGGGGCTTTTGTTGGTGGTTGGTTGTACGGACTAGACCAGTGGCCGGCAAACTGCGGCTCCCGAGCCACATGCTTCTCTTTGGCCCCATGAGTGTGGCTCTTCTACAAAATACCACGTGTGGGCACGCACGTACAGTGTGATTGAAACCTCGTGGCCCATGCACAGAAGTCGGTTTTCGGCTCTCAAATTTCAATCGAACTGTTGATATTTGGCTCTGTTGACTGACTCACGAGTTTGCCGACCACTGGGCTAGACAGAACAACAGAATGGGTAGCAGTGGCTTCCTGCTGCCCAGGTAGATTCTTCTACCCAGAGAGGTCTGGGTGATGTTTCTCTCCATCTTCAGGTTTTATTTAAGCCACCATGCCTGTTGGCAAGTAGAGCTACCTTCAGGATTTGTTGGGGGGGACAGGGGGATCTGTATTCCTTTTGTAGCCACCTGTATTGCCTGCCCTCTTAGGAGGCGAAGAGCTACCGATTGGCTGCTCGCCTCCTTCAAAACAACCAGCGTGCCCTCGCCTGCAGCCTGTGTGACAGTACCGCTCACAGAGCCCAGAGCGGCCCTCTCCCCCTGTTCATTTGTGGTCCCAGCTCCTGAGCTACTTTGTACTGGAGCCCGCTCCAGCTTCAGATCCAGAGGTCAGAGTCCTCAGACCCCCACCACACACACACACCTCCCTGCTGCCTGGCCAGGCTCAGCTGGCTGCTCTGGACCACTCCCTTCTCTGAGAGTCTCTCTTTCTAGGACTCTCTCTGAAAAGATGAATTAACTAGAAAAAGTGCTTTTTATTTATTTATTTATTATTATTTTAAAATATATTTTATTGATTTTTTTACAGAGAGGAAGGGGGAGGGATAGAGAGAAGCATCGATGGGAGAGAAACATCAATCAGCTGCCTCCCGCACACCTCCCACTGGGGATGTGCCCGCAACCAAGGCACGTGCCCTTGACTGGAATAGAACCTGGGACCTCTTAGTTTGCAGGCCGATTGCTCTATCCACTGAGCCAAACCGGTTTTGGCTATTTATTTCTTAATAGATGTTTATTGATTTCAGAGAAGAAGGGAGAGGGAAAGAGAGACAGAAACATCAATGATGAGAGAATCATTGATCGTCTGCCTCCTGCACGCCCCACTCTGGGGATGGAGCCCACAGCCCGGGCCCGGGCCCAGAACAGGAACTGAAGCGTGACTTCCTAGTCCACAGGTCCACCTTCACCCACTGAGCCATGCCGGCCAGGCTAAAAAGGTCTTTTTAAGCAGACACTTGTCCTGGAAAATGGCTGTCCTCTCTTTTACCATACCCTACCCCCAGGCCAAGTGTGTAGACAACTAGGGCACCCTCAGGTAGAACTGTCATTGTCACCAGCAAATGGACAGTATGGCTTGGGGGGCCACCTCGGCCTAAAGCAGAAGCCGTCCTGTGCTCCGTCTGACGGAGAAGCTGTTTTCCACTCTTCTCTCCCACCAGAGCCCTCCTCCATCCATCTGGCCAGCTAGCCAGGCACCTGCCCGGGTGGCCACTTAGCCTGGGGTCCAGCAGTCTCTGCCCTTGGCCCAGGGTCAAGCCTGCGGGAGCAGGGACGGCCTGGTACCTGGTGCGGTGGCTGTGAGGCTGGCGGTGGCTGTGAGGCGGCGGCTGCAGGTGCAGGCAGAGAAGTGTGAAGAGCACTTGCCTTTGATGCGCTGGGCCGCCCCAGCTCCCTTTGTTCGCTCTCGCCGGGAGTTCCCCGCTTCCTTAGCTCCCTGCTCCCCCTTCTCTCCCCGTAAGGCAGGATCCACTCACGGCTCCTCCTCCTCAGTCCTCTCTCCAACTGGCTCATATCTCCTTAGCCTGGTGGCTCCCAACCTTTTTCTGGCCCTGCCTCAACTGAGCGTCTCTAACATCCCGATGCCCCCCTCCCCCTGTGACATACAGTTCTTATTCTTCAAAAAGTGAACTGTTCATGTGGACGAAGCCCAAAAGGCCATGAACTTGGTCTAAACAAGCTTCCAGAGAACGTGGCATCCAGGAAAGAGAAAAATAAAAGAACGAAAGGACAGTGAAGTACCGAGGAAGAAATCACTAAGAAACTGTTAAAAAATAATAATATGAAGTGCTATGAAAACATAGAAAATAGTTTCAAAACACAATAGAGACCTGAAATGCATAAATATGTCACAATATACTATGGATGAGGCCCCTGGAACCATAAGAAGTGCAGAAAATTGACGCCGAATAACTCATTCCCGGAGTGCCCCACGTTGGGGACCACTGCCTTAGACCTTAGGTCCTGCTCAGCCCCCCCAAATACTTTGAAGTAACCCTCTGTTACCTCAAGTCCTCTTGTTTCAAGCCATCACCCGGGGTGTGACGTTTAGGGAGCCCCATTTCTGCTGCCCATTGCCGCTTGCAGAACAAAGTTCCTGGGTCCCGTGGGGAACACAGCTCCCTGCCCTGCTGAGGCCTGCGGTTAAGATCGTAAACGCGGCTCAGCTCTGCAGACACAATGCGGGCCTCCGTGTGTAACGTGTTTCCATGGGTCATACTTCCCTCTCAGGGCAGAGCTTTTGGCAAGTTGGGGATTTCTTCGGTAGCCGCGCGAGATTTGCATGTGCTTGTGGAAGTGTTCTCGTTGTAGCCAGAGTCCCGTGGATCACAAAACTTGTCCGGCTGTATGCAAACGACAGTGACACAAGAAACACACACACACCCCACTGCTGCCCCAGGAAGGTGGCCCGAAAGCTGTGCTCATTTCCCGGGCTGTTGCGGGGCCCGGTGAGCGAGAGCCCCACTGTGACTGCTGTGACCCAGTGTCGCGTGGCGCTGGACACAGTGCCCTGGCCTGCCGGGGCAGGAGCGGCCCCATCGGATTTGTGGACAGACCAGCCGGGGGTTCCTATTGGTCCCGGAAGTGGAGCAGCCACCTTGTCGCCCGGCTCGGTGGGGACCGTGGTGAGCGAGAGGGCCGGTGCCGGCCTGCGGTGGCGGCCTTTCTTCGCCGGAGCCCTGACCTCTGGCCATGGTGACTTCTGGGGCAGCCAACTTTGGCCCAGTGTCTTTCTGACTTTCCTCCTCCTTGAACTGCCTCTTTGAAACTGGGGGAGCAGGGCAGCCGGAGGTGGGGGCCCCGGGTGGAGCAGGTTCGCTACATCCACTTTATTTGGCAGAGCAGGGGCATTGCATGTTTGATCTGCCATGTGTTAGCATTGGACTCTCATGCCTCTCGGTGTATCTTATCCTGTTTTTAACGTCCAGCTGAGTGACGTATGAAATCACGAAACCTGACCCACATGTGTGGAACCTCTAAAGCACTGAGGTCCCCCTTGCTTTACGCAGCACCTCCGCGTGGAGGAGGTGCCGGGCTGGGTAGGACCCCGAAGGCCCTCGCCCCAGCGCAGCATGAACGGTGTAGGGCAGGACAGAGACAAAGGGTGAATCGCACCAGGGAGCAGGGCTTTGCAGGGACGCTGAGGGTTTCTGTCGTGTGTGCGTGCGTGTGTGTGTGCATGTGTGTGTGTGTATGTCCCGTGCCTCTCTTACTTGTGTTGGCAAAAACCCTCGGAGAAGCGGGGAGGCTCTGGAGGAGATGATGGTGCGGGTGAGTCAACTGAGCTCCCAGCTGCCGGTTTTTTTGTTCCTTTGCTTTCTGTGCCGGGAGGCAGTTTGCGGGGGGAGGGGCCGAAGGCAGGGGGATCGCTGATTTCTGTAGCAGGACTGGAGGCAGGGGTGTGTAGGTGACATTTTGGGCCATCTCGGGCCTGACAGTCAGACACCGATTCCTGGAAGAGATGGAAAGCAGTAAATAAGTGCTCCCTCCACGTCCCTGTTGCTGTCCCACATCAGTGCCTCTGAGAAGTGACTGTCACTGCAGGACACGGGTCTCGGCAGCAAAGCCGGGACGGGTTGAATTAGAGAAGCAGAACTGTCTGCAGTGGCAGAGCCTGGTGCTGGTTGGGCAGCAGGAAGTTGGGAGAGAGCGTTCCCCGTCTGTGATGAAAGGAGGGCTTGGGCTTGATCGAGGGGGGCAGACATGAGGGGGGGCTGCTGGTTCTGACATTCCCTCCTCCTCGATCGTCTTGTTCACCAGCTCTGCCTTGAGCTTTGTGTTCGGAGGGAGCACAGTTTCCTGCCCAGCTGAGGCGGCTTGGGGGTGAGCAAGCGCTCCCCAGGAGTCATCCGGCCACAGGAGAGGGGATCGCGCCCTCGCTGCGCTTTGGAATTGTCTGCAGAGCACATTGGTGACACCTGACATGTTTTCTCACTCGCTCGTTTTTACACATTATCTGTTCTGTCCCTTGTCGAATACTTCCGCCACGTGCTTCGGCGTTGTGGGCCGTGAATGAGAGACCAGGGCCCCTCGCTTTGTGGAATAGTTAGTGGGAAGGGCAGATAGTAACCCCCAACCTCACAGGCACCAGATATCCTAAAAGCGGGGGCAGGGGTTGGCTGGCAAATATTTTGATAGTCCTTTCTCTGCCTGGTCTTTCCTCCTGGGACAGAGGGGTCGGCCAGAAAGTGGTACCACTGATGTGGGAAGTATCGTCAGACCTCAGTTCTTGAACGTCTCCGTCCCGAACAGCTCGCTTCTCAGCCTGAGCGCCCCTCCCTGCGGAAAGCTAGAGGATCAGTCCCAAGTCTCAGGCGACAGAGGAGCAGGTGCCCGAGTGTGAGCCAGTGTACCCTGTTCACCTCTCAGGACACTGTGCTGTGAATGTTTGTGTGTGTGTTTGCTTTTGGTGCTGCTTATTATAATCACCACATTTTCGTTTTTATGGTACATTTCCTTTCCTTTTTATTAAATTTCCTTTTACATTTCATGTCCTTTTTGTTTTTCAAGAGTTTATTTATAGATTAGACATGTGCTATATACACGAAAGGTTAAGATGGGATCGTTTGGGGGTTTGGGATGAATTAATTCAGTTCCATTGTTTCTAATGGAAGTGGCTCGGTTTTCAAGTGCCCTTCGGGGAATAGTGGAGTTGGAGGGACAGGTCCCGCTGTACTTAGCACGGGCGGCGCGGGGCAGGCCCTGTTAGGCACAAGCGCGGACAGAAGTGAGCAACACGTTGTCTTGACGGCTCAGGGCCATGGAAACAGTCAGAAGCACCAACCGGGCACAGAGAGGACGGCGTGCGAGGCCAGGGCGGGGAGAGATCCCGCGCAACTGAGACTGGATCTGGATGATTCTTTAAACAAAAGGGAGTTAAGAGAAGGCGCTTTGCTTTTAGCGAGGATCTGTGGAAGCTCTGATCCCCTCTCTGCACTGCCCAGGCTGGTGGCTGGGGTCCCCCCACAGGGCTAACCCCAGAAGATGCCCTTCACCTCCCCACAGACGCAGGCAGGCGGGGTGCTAAAAACGTCAGTTAGTGCAAAGAAAAGGGAGTTCAGGGAGGCCCAGCCCCTCGCTGCACGGGTTCGTCTCCATGCGCTCCCCACAATCCCCTGTGGAATGAGCCAAACCGTGCTGCTGCAGGCTGCCTCTGCCTCCCCCAGAGCCGGCTGCTGGCAGGCTGGCTCTCCTGTGATATGGAGGAACTTGTTGGTCTCCATGGTTACCGTAACCCACTGGTACGGGAGGAGCTGAATAGAGTGCGAGGCTGGCAGTGTGAGCTTCCCTCAGCCCTTGGCACCATGTGGTACGGGCCTGTGGCTGTTTCTTGGGTCGTTTCTGGAAGGAGTTAAGGCAGGAGAGAGGAAGGGAGAACAGGGGTACCCCCGGCCTCCTCTGGGCTACTCAGGGGCAGAGGTGGGTGCCCTCTTGTTCACCTACTCGTCTTGGCAGGAGTGGTTCATGTGAGGAAAGGGTCTTTTATACGAGACAGCCCAGCCGTGGTAGAATTATGACTTGATTCTAGAAGGAATACCAGCTTTGCCACTCTGGCACTTGTAGTTGGAGATTAAAGCTCTTCTGAGGGCTCAGGGAACCCCTGGAGATGAGAAGAACGGTCCTACCGGAAAGTAAACCCGGAGCCTTGTCGAGGCCTTACCTTGTAGCAGGCACGTGGCCGGCAGCCCTGTGGCCCAGCCGCCCTGACCCCGGGAAGTGTGTGCGGCTGGTGCCCTCGTGTCCCGGGCGAGGACTCGGGCTCAGCGAGGTCAAATCCTCGTGCTCCCAGCTGGTAAGGAGCAAAGCAGCGCTCCCTCCCACTCAGGTCCGTCTCTCTCCTCGCCTCCCTCCCATAACGCAGCAGACAGGCCGTGGCGTGTCTCGTGGGCAGTCCCCTCCCTACGTTCTAGAAGGCGGGAACCAGGCCCCTCTGAGCTGTGCACGTGGCCTGGCTCCAGAGCTCAGCCCTCAGCAGGGGTTTGCCGGAGCGACGGCGGAAGCTGGGGAAGGAGATGGGGCTCCCTCGGTGGACCCCACCAGCATTTCAAGTGACCGATGGCGGGACGCGGAGGGGCGCTCATTGGATGGTGGCTTCAGGGACCTCAGGGGGGTGAGTGAGCTGGCGGGGGCTCAGCTCCCATCTCATGCCGGGTCAGCTCTTGCCGGCCACTCCTCCCGGCTGCTTGGAGGCCGCAGGCCGCTCCCCTCGCGGCCCAGGCTGCAGCGCTGGTCGCCCCGGCTGGAAAGAGGGCGCAGCCCTGGGTGTCAGCGGGCGAAGACCCCTTTGTCCAGGAGGCACCCGCCCCGGCTGGAAAGAGGGCGCAGCCCTGGGGTCCACAGCCTCGCCGCCTCTCCGCAGTGGGGTCCCTCAAAGGCGCCGTCACCGCTCACTTCGGGGGTGTGGGGGTGCATCCCGCCTCTCCACTGGTCAGTGCTTGCCACCGCTTTGCAGGATCTACCCAGAATGCTCCGCTGGTTTATTGCCTCTTGGCAGTTGAGAGTGACAGTTACTCAGGATCAAAGGATGCAGAGAAAGCTCTTCGCGGGCAGCGAAGGAGGAAGGGTTAGAGAGTAGTGACTTGCCAGGGTCATGTGACTTCACAGCTTAGCCCTGCCCCGTCTGCCCAGTCTCTCCGAGGTCAGTGCTGGGTACTTCCTCAGTCTACAAACCCCTACTGCCTGGCACCGGGATTGAGGAAGCAGGCCTCCCATCGCTTCTGAGTCTTTTAAAGGGGCCGGGGGTCCCAGGCCAGCCTGAGCCCATGCCCCGATCAAGGCCACTTTGGAAAAGAGCGGTCCGCCTTTAAAACAACCTCCACTCCTGACCTTGACCGGACATTAGCGTTCCTGTGGTCCCAGGCACCTTTCCTGCTCTGCACGCTCTCCCTCTTCTAGTCTGGAGGGGAGCCAGCGACCTACCTTTTTGGGGAGATAAAAGCAGAGTAGGCATCAGGAATTGTTGGTGACTGGTAGAGGGGGCAGCAGAACACTTAAGTGGGCACCAAGCCCTGGGCTCCCTCCCCGCTCCGCATGGGAGGCGTGGGACCTTAGGCAGGTCTCCCCGCTCCTGTGCTTCAGGGTCTCATCTGTAAAGTGGGGGTCCTGCCACCCATCGGCCTCCGGTGTGACCATGCAGTGCCTGCTGGCAGACGCTGGTAGCAGACATGGCTGGTCTCTTGGGAAGACAAGCACTGAAGCAGTGTGATCTTCGGGTGTCCGTGCTCAGGAGCTGGGGGCGGGGGGGGGGCGGCGCAAAGGGGATTATGGCCGACCGGCCCGGGGTCTCTAAGGCGTTGTTTTATGGGAAGGACCGTAGCCTGGGTAGTGGGTTGAGCGGGAAGTAGATGGGGGAGCCAGAAGAAAGGCCAGGACCGGGACCCGGCCCAGACCAGGTCAGCGGGGGCTTTGCGGGAGGGGGGTGTCAGGAATGGCCGCCCTGCTCCCCCCAGGCCCTCGGAGCTTGTAGAGAGCAGCCTTGTGTGAGAGGAGGCGGGGGTGGGAGGGTGGGCGGGTTGGCGGGGGGTGGGAACCTGGGTTAGATGGCCAGAAACAGGGCTGGGAGGGCCTCAGGGACACTGCATTCTTCAGCCTTTGGGGGACATTTAGAACCCGGCCTCTGAAGGGCTTCTCTGGACACTTTGTGGGTGAGTCCCATGCAGTGTTCTGAGGCCAAACCCCGCTCTTCAGGGACCACTGCCGGGTAGCTGGTTCCCCACCTGCCCCCCGGCTTGTTCTGGGCGGGGGTTGCTGTTCGCGCCCCGCTGGGTCAGGGCGTCTGAGTCACGCCTCCTCGTGCCCTGCCTCCAGCGCAGCCCTTTGCCAGGTCCCACCTGCGCAGGTGAGATAAGGACTTTATGACAGCGGCCCAGCGGGCTCCTCCTCGCCTCTCCCAGCTGCTCCCCGCACAGCACCTTGGGGAGGGTGGGGCGGCCCGCTTCCGGCGCGGGGGAGGGGAAGGGAGAAGGAAGTTGATCTAAACCCGCCTCTTTCTCGGAGTCTCCCTCCTTCCTGGTCCCCCCTGCCCTCTCCTCTCACCTTGCTGGGCGCAGTGGCCCGGGCTCTGTGTTTCCGGCTCCGCGGGCCTGACCCGGCAGCCTCGGCCCGGCCCCGCTCCTCCTGTGGGCCGGCCCCGCGCGGCCGCTGCTGGTTTCGGTTGCGACATCGTGCAGGTTCCCAGGCCGGAGCCGCGGGCCTGGCTGCTCGGCTGCTTTTGGCTGAGGAGGTGGCGGAAGGTGTCGCCGGCCGGGCTGAGTAAGGGTGCTGGCGGGCGCCCCCGCCCCGGCCCGGCTCCGCGGCCTCTGTACTTTGCCCTCGCGGCCTGACAGCCTCTGCGCGGCTCTGGGCTCCGTGGATGGCAGCTGCCGGCGCCTGCCCCTGCCTCCGGCCGGGTACGTCTTCCTCCGGTGGCTTCTTTGCCCGGGATCGCCCTTCCTCTCCTTCCCCCCCCCCCCAGCAGGCGCTGAGGCATCGCTAAGTGCAGCCACAGCTGGCACTCTAGCACCACTAAGGCTCACGGGGAGGGGGGGGAGGCAGTGGCCAGGGAAGGAAGAGCAACTCACTACCAACGGAGGAGTCTCCCCTGAGAGCGAGCGAGCGAGTCAGCAGACTCGCCCCGAACGGGAGGAAGGGGCGGTGGCAGGCAGGGGCCCAGGGCGGGCTCCCGGGTGCTACAGGGAGGGGACAGGCCATCTGGGGGGTCGTCCCGGGCTCGTGCCCAGGGACACTTCTCTCCCTCCACGCCACAGAGCCCGGCTGCCGCGGCCCTGGCCAGCGAGTGCCTGCGTGTCCCCCTCCCGGCCTGGTCCCGCCCCGGCAGCCTGGAGACACTGGAATGCAGAGCCCCCGAGCGGAGTTTTTCTCGGGAGAGCGGGCGGGAGCCTCCAGCCCTCGGGAAGGGGCCCTGCCTCCCTGAGTCAGCGCCGGCCTCTCGGGGTGAGGCTGTCTTCCGGGCAAGCCCGGTGCCGCCTGGCCCGGCGGGATCCCAGGTGGAGGCACTGGGCAAAGGCTCCTGTCCTCTCCCCCGTCCTGTCCTCTCCCCCGTCCTGTGCTCTCCTGTCCTCTCTCCCCGTCCTCCTCTCCTGTCCGCTCTGGAGGGCGCTCAGCTGTCAGGCCTCCTCCGGGGTCAGCCGGCGGGTAACAGTGTGGTCTGCCGTCTGGTTCCCAGGTCGGCCTCGAAGGGGGACCCCTGGTTCTGTCTGAGGCTGTCTGAGCGCAGGGGGGTCTGCCGTCAGCCAGCGTCCGCAGAGCGTGGGCCTGCCTGGGCCGAGCTCCCAGCCACAGCTTGGGGTGCCGGTGCCCCTGGTCCCTGTGAGCAAGGGGGCTCGAGGGCGAGGGCGCTCTGGCCTTAGCCAGATCCTGTCCGGTTGGCCCGGAAGGGCAGCTAGTCCTCACCCTCACCCTGTTGGTGAGACGTGGGGCCAGGCCGAATGGACTGGACAGAGCAGGGAGGGGATCTCTTACCTCTTCGGCCTTCCTGGGTCCGAGAACCAGTTTCTGCTGGAGATCTCTCACGTCTGCCCGGGGGCTCCTCACCCTGTCCCACGTCCCTGCTCGGGGGACACAGACAGCTTAGAAGAGGCCCAGAGGTTAGGAGGAGAATTACACACTTGGAGTCCCGAGAGGTGGCGGGGTCAGTCTGAAAGGGGAGTGGGTGACTCGGGGGCAGGGGATCAGCGAGCACACACCAGTGCACTCTGCGGCTCTGGTCCCAGACAGGCAGGATCTTCCGTTTACTGTCCTGGAGGCCCAGCTTGGGACCGGCCCTTCCCAGCTGCCCCGTCCAGTCCCTCCTGCAAGGAGTAGGTGCGCTGGTGTCGGCGGCAGCAGGAGTCAGAGGGGCGGTGGCCAGCGCTCAGCGTGACCTCTCCAGCGGGGAGGACCACCGTGTCTCTTTCCAGCCTCCATCCGGCTGCGGCCGCTCAGGACTCGACTTAGATGCGAGGTCTTGTTGACAAGAAGGCTCTGGCTTTAAGAGCAGTGGTGTTTGGGAACGAAAAGCAGTGGCGGTAATGGTCGCTCTTCCCGATGGTGGGGTAAAGCATTGTCGGTGTGTGCTCTCACTGCTGGTGGGAAGGAGGGCAGAGTGGGTGCCGCTTTACAGACGCAGAGGCTGAGGCAGGAGGTGGGGGCGGGAGCGAGTGATGGACAGCTTTGGGACATCAGTTGGACTGTCTGCTGGCACGGGTGTGGGGTCACCCCACCACTCATCTCTGGCTGCTTTGCTTCCCCCTTTGTAATAATCCCTTCTCCCTCTGAGGACGGGGTTGACGACGATGAGGTTAGCACGTCAGTAAGTGGAGATCTGGGATTTGAACCCCGGCATTCGTCTCTGGCCCTGTCCTCGAAGCCCCTCCTGTCACAGTTGTGCCTTGAAGTCCACCCAGCAGGCAGCGCATCGTGACAGGAAGCGCTGTCCTGCTGTGCACGCAGACCAGCCTCGGGGGCTGGGGACACCAAGAGGCCTGGGCAGAGCAGACGCCTGATACTTGGCTCCAGAGGGACCGAGGGCTCAGGGAGATGCTAAATCCCTGTTCCAAGTTTTGAGGACTTGGAGACTGCCCAGTCACCTCCTCAGAAAAGAGGGGTGCTGAGAGCTCAGGGGGCGAAGCAGAGGTTGCCCGGGCACTTTCCCACCGCCTCCCGCCCCTGGGGGCTGGGGCAGAAGGAGGGCCTGGTAGCGGTCTTGCAGCGCCTGCGGGAGTGGGGTGAGGAGAGGGAGGCCATGGAGGCAGGCCGTCCGGACCCTGTGCAATGGGACTGGCGTGCCCTTTGGTGACAGAGCACGTGCCAGCAGAGCCTAGAAATGTCCTTCTCCCCAAGGGGTCAGCCTTAGGGTTCCTCTGGGGGAGAGAAAACACAGTGTGAGCTGCGTGGCGTCTGACACCAGAGAGCAAGAGAGCGCTGTGGGCCGAGGGACACAGCACAGGCGTGGGGGAGTCAGACTTGCAGAAGAGAGCGGTGCCCTGAAAGGCCACGGAGGTGGCCAGGGACTCTGTTGACAGGCCAGGAGCCCCTCCTTTCAGGTCTACTGTCCACATGAAGTCTTTTCTCCTCCAAGGTTCAGCCTGCTCTTACTGGTTCAGAGGATAGAGCGTCGGCGTGCGGACTGAAGGGTCCCGGGTGGATTCCAGTCAAGGGCACAGGCCCGGGTTGCAGGCTTGATCCCCAGTAGAAGGCGTGCAGGAGGCAGCTGATCCAGACTCTCTCTCATCATTGATGCTTCTGTCTCCCTCTCGCTCTTGCTTCCTCTCTGAAATCAATAAAATGATATATTTTTAAAAGGTTACCAGCCAGCAGCTGCTGAGCAGAGAGGAACGCGCTCCGGTGCCACAGTGAAGAGGGAACCTCCGCACAGAGTTGTGCTGTGTTTCTGCCTCGGAAGCATCTGGTGAGGAAGCGCAGGGACCCTGGACAGTTCCTCGGTGGCCGCGGCCATGCCTTTCCTCTGTGGTTTTTGTGGGCTCCTCGCAGCCAGGAGGGGCTGAGAGGAAGCGCTCTGACTCACTCGGGTCACCCTCCCCTGCAGCCTCTCCTGGGTTTCCCAAGGCGGCGTGAGGGTTGTGGGATGAGGCTCTGGCAGCAGCTTTGTCCCGGATGCTGGAATGATGGTGTCGTGCGTCCTCGGAGAGATAAATCAGGGCCCTAGACAAGACTCGGGCCAGACTCTTAACAGCTTTACTGAGGCATAATTCTCACGCCGTGCAGGTCAGCCATTAAAGTGCACAATTAAGTGCGCAGTGAAGAGCTATATGCCTCTCTCGCCACAAACCTCCCCACCCTCTCTGCCCTCGGCCCTCGACGAATCTGCTGTCTGTCTCCACGGGTTGGCCTGGCCTGGACTTTCCAGAGACATCGAATCGCACGATCTGTGTGACTGGCTTCGTTCACTCAGCACCGTGTTTTCAAAGTCCCTTCGTGCTGTCGCATGTGTCAGACACTTGTTTAAGTTGCCGGTGAATATTGCAGTTTCTCTGTTCCCCAGTTGATGGACGTCTGTGTCATTTCTGGCTGTTGTGAATCTGGGATGTTGTGAATGAACATGCATGTAAAGTCTGGGTGTGGACATACATCTCCTCTTCTCGCGGGTATGCCGCAAAGAGCGGAATTGCTGTGTCGCTGTCTCTGTGTGTAGTTAGCCCGTTGAGGGATACACACGTCTTCCCATGGCTCCCTCTGGACCGGGCCCTTTCTGGGTTCCGTTTCTCTTGCTGGTCAGCGCCGGTGCTGGTACTTCCGCTTCCGCCCACCCTGTGAGCAGTGGGTGGCTCAGAGGGGCAGACGGTTGCCTTGCCCGGGCCCTGTCAGTCAGTCCATGCATTGCACAGGGATTCCGAGACCATCGCCTGCCTGTCTAGTTGCTGGGATGTACAGTGAGTACATGCGTCTCCTTGTACAGTGAGAAATGCTGCAGGTCACTGTACAGTGAGTGATTGAGGTGATGTTGCTGCTCTGAGACGCAGCCTTCTCCCCGGGGAACCCCCGGGCAGGGTGCTGACGGGTGCCGCCCTCCCCCGCAGCCCACCCTGGGACACCTCGACTCCAAGCCCAGCAGTAAGTCCAACATGCTGCGGGGCCGCAACTCCGCGCCCTCGGCCGACGAGCAGCCCCACATCGGCAACTACCGGCTCCTCAAGACCATCGGCAAGGGCAACTTCGCCAAGGTCAAGCTAGCCCGCCACATCCTGACCGGGAAGGAGGTGAGCGCGGGGACGGGGCGCCCCCACAGGTCGCGGTGGGGCGACGACCACAGCCGCCCCGTTTGCCAGACAGCCATGGGGTCCGAACAGACGGCGGTGCCACGAGGGATGGGCGAAAAGGAGTGGCGACAGGAAGGAGGAAGTGGGTTCATCTGGTCAGAGAGGGAATCGTGGGCTTTTTGTCTCGTGTCCAGGTCGCTGTGAAGATCATTGACAAGACGCAGCTGAACTCCTCCAGCCTCCAGAAGGTAAGCGGCCGCCCTCTGCCCCCTGGGATCTTCTCCTGAGTCCCTGGTTGAAACTCTCGGGCCACTCACTGCCCCCGGCTTTGGCTGGTCTGACTCCTGACGGGCTCCGGCCACAGGCACGCCCCGCGCTGGCTGCCTCTCTGACCTACTTCTGCGCTGTTATCTCTTGGCCCTCGGCCAGCCCGTGCACGCCGTGCCGCGCCATCACCAGGAACGCATTCCAAGACCCGCAGGGAGGCGGGCGGGCCACCGGAAGCACAGGGACAGGAGACGGGAGCCTGCCCGGCCTCTGCCAGCCGCGGTGGAGAGTGGGCATGGCAGACGGGCAGTGAAGACCACGCTTGCCACACCGGTGGCAGGGAGGGCAGATGACAGGCAGGCACTCCCGGCTCCTCCTCACTTCCAGTCCTCGTGGCTAAAGTCGCAGATCACGTGCCATGAGGCTGGGCTTCCCCTTCGTGCTGAATCCCAGCGGGAGCCAGGGTCTCACTAGCTGGTGGGGAACCCTCCCAAAGCCCCCCCTGCTCGGGAAACGAGGAGGCGCCGGGAGGAGGCAGGACAGGGGACTGGGTTGGCGAGGGGGACAGCGTGCTGGCGGCTGTTGGCGTAGCCCAGGAGGCGGCCCTCGCGTCCACCCTGGGCTCTGCAGGCAGGAAAAGGAGGAGGGCGGCTCCCACTGGCTCCCAAAGGCTGCCCCTCAGCTCAAGTCCGGGTTCCCTTGTGTCCTCGTATTCAGCGACCCGGTTCCGGTTTCTGACCCGGATTAACCCGGCGCTCCTCACCTGGTGGCAGGTTGACTTTTCTCACTGAGCACATGAGTGACACTGGGGAGCGGCGCTGAGAGCGAGGCCTGGGACTGTCAGAGATGCTCGGAATCGGGGTGTGGGTGGGGGTGCCCTGACATCTGACAGACAGATCCACGGTGTTTTCCCTTTGGCTGCCGTGGGATCCCCTCAAGCTTCTTTGGTTCAAAGGAAATGCGCTGTCCCCACGCGGCCCCCGGCTCGGAGCTTGCAGAGGCCGGAACGCGAGCCGCTCTTGGCCTGTTGGCCCAGACCCACAGCCGAAGCCAGTGCGGTGGCCCTTCGGTCCTTGGAGCAAGCCACCTGCCACCACCGTGAGGGCAGCCTCAGTGGCATCTGACTTCCCCCTCTTTTTCCCTCCTCTTCCTGCCTGGCTGGAGGCACCAGCACCAGACACATGTGCCATTTAGAAACCCTTTACCAGCTCTGACACCAAGGCCAGGCTGATTCTGGCCAGACCACTCAGTTTGCATCTCATCCGGCAATGACCCTAAAGGACAAACGCTGAAGCAGTCAGTCCCTCGGGGTTCTAGACAGCCCCAAAACTCCGCACTCTGCCAGGAGTGCCCTTCCCGGCCAGGGGCACCCTCGTGGGAAGAACCGGGCAGCTGCCTGTGGGCCCCCTTCAGTGCTGCTCCCCATGCCTGCCCCTGAGGGGGGGGGGGTCCAGGGTGTTTTGCTTCTTCACCCAAGACAACTCCTGGACCAGGGAAGAAAGCAGGAGGGACCTGGGCTCTGACGAGGGAAGGGAACCGGGGCCAGAACCGGGTCCTGTAGAACGGGAAGCCGCCTCCCTCCTTTCCAGCCCGTGAAAGTGCGGGGAGGTCGTTAAAGGGAAAACGTGCTCACTTCACCCCACAAGCTAGACTCCAGCCCAGGAGAACTGCTCTGTGTGCAAGAGGGGGGGCCTGGGAGTCAGACACCCCGCCTCCGGCCGCTGGCCCCGCGCAGGGCCTGGCGTCAGCTCTGTCCTCTTTCTCCGGCAACGTGTGCTCCGAGTCCCTGGTTTGTTCACAAGGAGCGGGAGTGTGTGGAGGTGGATTCGGTTAAAACCGGCGTCCGCTATATATAGGGGTGGCTCCTGTCCCCACCCAGGGCCCGGAGAGAGGCCTGCCCACTAGTGCAGGGCCCTCCGACTTCGTAAATCACACGCCGGGCTCCCCTCAGCCCCCCCCCCCCCCCACACACACACACAGAGCGAGCGGGAGTCTCTGTGCTGAACTTCAGTTCTGATATTCCTGCCCAGGGGTTCGGCCCCTCTCTGAGAGGCACCCCACCAGAACCCTTCTCTGTGCGGGGCAGGATTTGGGTGGACTGCCAGGGGTGCAGAGAAAGAAGCTCAGGGTACAGCCCAGCTTCCCTCCCGCTGACCTTCCTCCCCTCGCCCATTCCAGCCCTCAGGCCGGGCAGGGAAGGTGCAGGCAATTGCCCTGTCTCTTGTCCTCGCCTGTCGCCTGTCGCCTGTCGCCTGTGCCTGTCGCCTGTCGCCTGTCTTCGCTTTGGAGAAGGAATCCTAGCAGGGCCTCTGTGGGAGGGGCCTGAGGAGAGCGAGTGCAGTAAACGTGACCCCTGTTTTTTGCTTTTCAGCTGTTTCGGGAAGTAAGGATAATGAAGGTTTTGAATCACCCCAACATAGGTGAGAACCGGTCGCCGCGCCATCTTCCCCCCCCCCCGGCCCCCCACATCAGGGCTCCACTCCCTAGCACTTTTGTCCTTCTGCCCCGGGCCCTGCCTTCTGGGGGCCACCGTCCTCGGGACGCCTCTGCCTGGGCGGGGAGCTGTCCTTAGTAGCGTGGTGCTCTGAGAGGGACTTGTCCTTGGGAAGCGGGGCGGCGGGGAGGGGCGCCCTTCATCCCTAGGATGCCCCCTGTACATGTTGGGGCTCGATATGTGGCCCCCTCCGACTTTTTGACTCACGGCGTGGCCTTTGTCTTGCAGTTAAATTATTTGAAGTGATTGAGACGGAGAAAACTCTCTACCTTGTCATGGAGTATGCCAGTGGAGGTAGGTATGGCACTGCCCTCCTGCTGTGCACCCACGCCGCCGGCCCGGCCGGCCCTGACCCCACCCGTGCCCGTCTCTTGCAGGAGAGGTGTTTGATTACCTCGTGGCTCACGGCAGGATGAAAGAAAAAGAGGCCCGGGCCAAGTTCCGCCAGGTGGGTGCGACGCCCTGCCTGGAATCCCGCTCTGGCCTGGGCCTTTGGGGGTCTGCCTGGCAGGGAGGGGCGGCCTGCCTTCGGGCTTCGTTACCTGTGTGGCAGCTTACAGTGAGGCCCCACGGCCACAGCTGGGCCCGCTCCTGTGGCCTCCCCAGGTGGCTCTGGACTAACGCTTCTTCCTTCCTTCCAGATAGTGTCTGCGGTGCAGTACTGCCACCAGAAGTTCATTGTTCACAGGGACTTAAAGGTACGCGTGCTGCCCGAGCTGGTTTGGCTCAGCGGATAGAGAGTCAGCCTGTGGACTGAAGGGTCCCAGGTTTGATGCTGGTCAAGGGCACATGCCCGGGTTACAGGCTCGATCCCCAGTTGGGGGACAGAAGCCACTCCTATATATAGCTGGACACCTTCTGTGGGAGGCTGGTCCATAATGCTCTCTTCATTGCTGATGTTTCTCTCTCCCTCCTTCTCCCTTTCTTTCTACAATCAATAAAAATATATTAAAAAACAAAAAAAAACAACGGTAGGCACGCTCTTCCCCTGCGCCTTTGAGTTAGGACAGGTTCCCCTCCACTCACCATGACGTCACCATCAGGCCTCAGCGTGCCAGGCAGCACCGGCCTTCAGTGCGTTGGAGATACGAGGAAGCCCTTGGTCTGTTCTAATGTAGGCCTCAGACTAGGCTCAGGCTCCGTCCCAGCAGCGGGCAGAGCTAGCTCTGGGCCACCACCCCCAGTGTGCCAGGCAAGGGCGCTCCGGGCCACCACCACCACCACCACCACCACCACCCCTAGTGTGCCAGGCAAGGTCGCTCCAGACCCTGCCGGTCCGTCACGGCCCAGGGCTGAATGAGGGGAGAATTCTGACCGCGTGGACCCCCCCGCACAGCTGCTGTGCAGAGTCACAGGCACAGAGAGGTGTGGGTGTGAGGCAGACGTGACCGTGGCCAACCCGGGCCTGGCAGAAGCCCTGGCAGCTCAGAGCATCTCTGGGCCTTCAGACCCAGCTCCCCTGGCTGCCCCCTGAGGAGTGGCCTGCACTCCCTCTCCCAGCCCGCCCTGCTCACGCTGAGGGAAGGCCTGCCTGGCTGGTGGAAGGTCCTGAGCCTGGAGAGGGCGTCCGTGGCCTTCCGGCCCCTCGGCTCCTACCTGCCCGGTGCCTCCGCGGTCCACGCGGGTCCCTGACGCTTCCCGTCCCCTGCAGGCGGAAAACCTGCTCCTGGATGCCGACATGAACATCAAGATCGCAGACTTCGGCTTCAGCAACGAGTTCACGTTTGGGAACAAGCTGGACACGTTCTGCGGGAGCCCCCCGTACGCCGCCCCCGAGCTCTTCCAGGGCAAGAAGTACGACGGGCCCGAGGTGGACGTGTGGAGCCTGGGCGTCATCCTGTACACGCTGGTCAGCGGCTCGCTGCCCTTCGACGGACAGAACCTCAAGGTGGAGCGAAGCGCAGCCAGATCAGAGTTTTACTTCTCACTTCCGCTCTCAGCTCCCGCTTATCCACCTCTCCCCTTTGCCGCCTCTCCACTTCCTAGCCGCGCGTCAGAGGGGGCTCTGCCGCCAGTGTGGTCACCCCCGTCTCCGGGGATGGGACCCCAGGGCACTCGGGACGCAGGCCTCGGGCTGGTCTGGGGAGGTCATGTCCCTGCTCGCTGCCTCCTGCGCTGCATTTCTGTCTGCCCGGCCCGCGTTAAGCTCTCAGGAGCCCCGATATTAGGTCTCTTCCCTCGGCTTTGGGGTGATGGCCGTCTCCCTCCTGCAGGAGCTTCGGGAGCGGGTCCTGAGGGGAAAGTACCGGATTCCGTTCTACATGTCCACAGACTGTGAAAACCTGCTGAAGAAATTTCTCATTCTCAATCCCAGCAAGAGAGGCACTTTAGAGGTGAGCCACCAAGAGCCCAGCTGGCCGGAGGGTCCCCGGTTCCCAAGGAAACCTCCACACTGAGGCTCCTTCCCCTCCACTCTGTTCCCAGCAAATCATGAAAGACCGGTGGATGAACGTGGGTCACGAAGACGATGAGCTAAAGCCTTACGTGGAGCCACTCCCTGACTACAAGGACCCCCGGCGGACAGGTGAGGCCGGGCCGGGCCGGGAGGTGGGCCTGCTGAGGACTCGGGACCAGCCTTAACCCTCTGTCCCCCGGTGCAGAGCTGATGGTGTCCATGGGTTACACGCGAGAAGAGATCCAGGACTCGCTGGTGGGCCAGCGGTACAACGAGGTGATGGCCACCTACCTGCTCCTTGGCTACAAGAGCTCAGAGGTGTGTGCCTGCCCCTCCCCGGTGCCCACTGGCCGTGGCACCCCCTGCTGCCATGCCCCACGGAGGGCAGGAGCTCGTGTCTGAGCGGGCGTGCTGCCTCTGCTGATGAGCGTAAGCCTCGGCTTTGGTGGCCGGAATCCGCTGGTCTTCGCTCTCGCTGATGCCGGAGATCAGCGAATGAATAGGGAGCGGGGGTCTGGGCCTGGGGCTGGTTAGATGGGTCTCAGTCCATCTGTCTGGGTCAGTTCCACATGTTCGTCTCTGTTTCTGGAACTGTGCATCTCTGTGGTGGTCCCTGTGTTTTCCTTAGAAGAGTCTCGAGTCTGTGCTGCTTCTGCCTGGTGCTTGCGTCCGGATATGTGGAGCTGTGTACATGTATGGCCATACTCTCATCTCTGCGTCTGGGTCATCATGTCTTTTTTTTTTTTTTTTTTTTAATATACTTTATTGACTTTTTACAGAGAGGAAGGGAGAAGGATAGAGAGTTAGAAACATCAATGAGAGAGAGAGACATTTATCAGCTGCCTCCTGCACACCTCCTTTTGGGGATGTGCCTGCAACCAAGGTACATGCCTTTGACCTGAATCGAACCCGGGACCTTTCAGTCCGCAGGCCGATGCTCTATCCACTGAGCCATACCGGTTTTGGCTGGGTCATCATGTCTTATGTTGGAGTCCGTGGGATCTGTGGGATGGGGGTCATTTTTTTTTTTAATTTATTGACTTTTTACAGAGAGGAAGGGAGAAGGATAGAGAGCTAGAAACATCAATGAGAGAGACATTTATCAGCCGCCTCCTGCACGCCCCCTACTGGGGATGTGCCCACAACCAGGATACATGCCCTTGACCAGAATCGAACCTAGGACCTTTCAGTCCGCAGGCCGACGCTCTATCCACTGAGCCAAACCAGTCTCGGCAGGGTGGGGGTCTTGGTCTCCATCTGTGTCCCCATGTGCACTCATGGCCTCTCCCCCCTGCTCCCCCGGGGGTGTTGGGCTCCCTCTCTCAGCTCTCCCCTAGCTGCCCAGGAGGTACATGAGAGGCCTCTGTGTGGGGGTCTGTGTTCCCCTGGGCGTGTGTCCCTCTCCGAGGTGGGGGCTTTGTGGGAGGCGGTGGTGTGTCTGTCGGGGTCTGTGTGGGCCCTGTTTCCATGTTCAGTTCAGTGTCCAGTAGCACGCTGGCCTTGCAGGGCCGTCGTCGGAGCGCCGGCGGGTGGTGGCTCTCTGCTGACGTCTGCCGCCCTCTCTGTTCTGCAGCAGGAGGGCGACGCCATCACGTTGAAGCCCAGGCCTTCAGCCGACATGACCAATAGCAGCGCGCCTTCCCCCTCCCACAAGGTACAGCGGAGCGTCTCAGCCAACCCCAAGCAGCGGCGCTTCAGCGACCAGGGTGAGTGCTTTGGGGGTTGCAGGGGGGTGGGGGGGACTCAGCCCACTGTGGAGAGGCCACAAGTCCTTGGGCTTTGGATGACAGAGCTGCGTGTCACTCCCATTCGGCCACGTTAGCAGCATGACCTGGACAGGTCCCTCCCTCGGCCTCTGTGCTGGCCAGGCTGGAGAGCAGGCGTGGGGGGACACTGCAGGGCCCTGTCCTTACCTGTTCTCACTGTCGCTCTGGCCCAGCAGCTGGTCCTGCCATTCCCACCTCGAATTCCTACTCGAAGAAGACTCAGAGCAACAACGCCGAGAACAAGCGGCCTGAGGAGGAGCGCGAGTCAGGGCGGAAGGCCAGCAGCACCGCCAAAGTGCCTGCCAGCCCCCTGCCCGGCCTAGAGAGGAAGAAGACCACCCCCACCCCCTCCACGGTGAGCCGCGCTGCCCGTCTCCTTCTGTCTCCTCCTCCTCCCTCCTCCACCTCCTCCTCCTCCTCCTCCACCTCCTCCACCTCCTTCCTCCTCTGCCTCCTCCTCCTCCTTTTCCTCTTCCTCCTCCTCCTCCTCCTCCTCCTTTTCCTCCTCTGCCTCCTCCTCCTCCTCCTTTTCCTCCTCTTCCTCCTCCTCTTCCACCTCTTCCTCCTCCTTCTCCTCCTCCTTCTCTTCCTCCTCCTCCTCCTCCTCCTCCTCTTCCTTCCCCTCCTCCTCTTCCTTCCCCCTCCTCCTTCCTCCACCTCTTCCTCCTCCTCCTCCTCCCCCTCCTCCTCCTCCTCCTCCTCCACCTCTTCCACCTCCTCCTCCTCCTCCTTCCCACCCCTCAGCCTGGCCTCTTAGTCCAGGCCCCTCCCTGTGGCCGCCTGCCGGACCTCTCCTCCGGAACACTTGCTCACTTAGAAAGCCTGGCCCCCAGGAAAAGCAGCCGCTGTTCCCAGCCCGGGCCTGCTCTTGGGGAGGTGGGGGAAGGGGTGCTGTGAGCCCGCGGGGCAAACACGGGCTTTCTGTAACCAGCCCTGTCCCCCCCACAGAACAGCGTCCTCTCCACCAGCACAAATCGAAGCAGGAACTCGCCGCTTTTGGAGAGGGCCAGCCTCGGCCAGGCCTCCATCCAGAATGGCAAGGACAGGTGAGCGGCCGCGCCAGGAGCCACCTCTCCGCAGTGACCGCTGTCCGCTCCCCTCCCCGCCCTGCTCCCTGGTTCCGTCCGCTCTGTCTGGTCTGCTTTCCACACACCAGACCTCCTCCCTTCTCCTCTCCCCCCATTCCCCTCGCCCCACCCCATCCCACCCCACCCTTTCCCTGTGCTCCTGCGACGCTCCTTGCAGTGTACCAAGTGGGACTCTCTGGTCATCTCGGCTGCCAGCCAGGGCCTGGCCACCCGCTCCTCTAGGCCTCAGTGCTGAGGCTTGTTCCGGGGCCCCACGTGCAGGCAGGGCAGAACTGAGGTGCCCACCTGCGGGGTCTGCACACAGAGGTGACCCCAGCTGTGCCCCCAGAGCAGAGCCCCCAGGCCCTTGACCATCAGCGTCTCTGACTGTGCGTCCTAACTCCGCCTCTTCTGAGCCCATGCAAACCCCCTTAGCAACACCCTGCTCTTTGGAGAGGAAGCGTCCTTGTTCCTAGAACTCCTCGGAGACCAGCGAGCTGGAGGCGCTGCCTCCTGTGGGCTTTCCTGCTCTGTGGCTCCCTCCCCAGGCCTGGACCACCTCGCCCTCCGCGCCCTGCCCTCCGCTGCTTCCTCAGCTCTGCCCGGCGGCCGCTGCTGCTCCCGGGGCTGCCCTGCATCCGCCGAGCTCCCGGCTCCGGCGCCTCCGCCTGCCCTTGCTCCTCACCCAGCCGCCTGCCCGCCCCCCTAACCCCGGCCTTTCCGCTGCTTTTGTCTCCTAGCCTAACCATGCCAGGGTCCCGGGCCTCCACGGCTTCTGCTTCCGCCGCAGTCTCTGCGGCGCGACCCCGCCAGCACCAGAAATCCATGTCGGCCTCCGTGCACCCCAACAAGGCCACTGGGCTGCCCCCCACGGACAGTAACTGTGAGGTGCCGCGGCCCAGGCAAGTGTGCTGGGGCAGCTGGGGCACTGCTGCCCTACACCTGTCCCGCCCTGCCCCCAACGACTTCTTCCCGCCTGGTCCTGCTCTGTTCTTGTCACCTTCGCCACAGCAGTGGCTTTGTCCCCTGCAGCCAGGAAGTGGGAGGAACAAAACATGGCTTAATGCCCCCTCTTTTCCTCCAGTCTCCCCTCAGAACAGCTAGCCCGAAGCCGCCCCGAGGCTCCAGAAGGAAGCCTTTTGGTTCTGAGCCTTCCTGGACTTCCTTAGGACCTAGGAACAGTCAGCATCACAGGGACTCACCCTTGAGGGTTGGTCACCATTGTCCCCTCGAGGTTCCAGTCTCCCCAGCTCCCAGGGAGCTACCCCTCTCCAGCCTGTACTGCTCTCCACACACGTGTCCCTCCTTGCCTCCCCGCCTCCCCCAAACCATCTCCTCCCCCCTCACCTAGATGTCCTCCTGACCAGTGTCCTCAGCGGTCACCCCCCTCCTCCTGTGTCCTCTGTGATGGCTGCCTTGCCCTAGCCTCTTCCTTCCCTGCTCCCACCTGGGCGCCAGGTGCTTGGCGGGTGGCTCCTCGGGCCCTGACGATCCCCCCTTCTCCCACAGCACAGCCCCCCAGCGTGTCCCCGTCGCCTCCCCCTCCGCCCACAACATCAGCAGCAGCGGAGGAGCCCCGGACCGAACGAACTTCCCTCGGGGGGTGTCCAGCCGAAGCACCTTCCACGCTGGGCAGCTCCGGCAGGTGCGGGACCAGCAGAACTTGCCCTACGGCGTCACCCCCGCCTCTCCCTCCGGCAACAGCCAAGGGCGGCGGGGGGCTTCGGGGAGCATTTTCAGCAAGTTCACCTCCAAGTTTGTCCGAAGGTGAGTGGGGCCTTCAGGTGGCAGCGTGGGCGGCCAGGCCTGCCCGCCAGCCTGCGGGTGGGACGGGGGCGCCTGGAATGGGGCATGGGTCTCGGGGTTAAAAGAGGCTTCTGGGAGCCTACGAAAGGGGGTCTTCGTCAACAGCTCAGGTGCCCAGACCCGCCTGGTCCCTCTCAGGTCTCCCCAGCTCCTCATCCAGACACCCCGTTCTCTGGCCTGAGCAGATGGCCCGGGCTGATGCCGCCTCCTCTCTGGGAGAGTGTGAACTCAGATGCTAAAATAAAAGCCCCCTCTTCTCCTGGGTTCCCATGGAAACTTATATTTGGTGACGCAGCTGCAGAGTCAGGAGACCTGAGCCAGCACGGAGTTTTCCGGGCTCTGGTCTTGCCCCCTGTGACCTCCTTTCCCCGGACCCAGCCGGCTGGTAGGTCCCGCCGCAGCCGCTGCCTCTGCTCCGCCCGGGCTGCCAGGATGGAGGCACCAGTGCAGCAGCTGGGGGGCCAGGGCGGCTCCTCGCGTGCAGCCTGATGCACGGATTTCCTTGGGTGGGAACCAGGCTGGGGAGTCTCTTCATGAGGCTTCCCACACCCCGCGGCTCCCCACCACCCACAGGGACAGTTTGGATTCTTGAGGTGCCTGGGAGAGGCCCTGTCTCTGTCCCTGCTTCCCCGCCGCCTCAGTGTAGCTCAGGGAGCAGCGGGCAGCCTGCCCTTCCTCCCGCCCTCAGCCCGCTCCTGGCGTGGACGGTAGCCCGCCCCTGGCCGCCCCAGATTCGGGTGCGGGGCCGCAGGCGGGCCCGAGCAGACCCCGTGCCCGGGCCTCTAGTCTCGCTGAGCGGCTCTTCCCCCAACGGGGTGACCCTTGAACCTGTAAAGCCCCCCCCCCACCTGCTTATCCACATACCGTCTTGTTGTTTTTGTTTTTTTATTTCTTTTTTTATTTTGTCTTTTTTGTTTGTTTGTTTTTTTAGAAATCTGTCTTTCAGGTTTGCCAGAAGGTAGGCGTTGAGCCCAGTGTGTGTGTGTGTCTGTCCTGTGTCCTGCGTCCTCCTCTGTCACTAACTCCCCGCTGGCTCCGCTCCCTGCGCCTGCTAACCACAGCTGTGTGGCCCCGCCATCTTAAAGGGACGAAGGCGGCTCGGACTGGGCCGCGCGTGAGGCCGCGTTTGCCCACTCGGGGCCGATGGCTGCGAAGAGGACGGCCTCTCCCCCAGCACGGCGGCTCTTCTCGGGGAACGCTCCCTTTAAGATTGGCTCCCCCGCCCCCCTCCTGGGTTTTGGTCTTTGGGCTCGAACAGGGTTTGTGTTCTGGCCCTTGCCCTGTCTGTGCATGCGCTCCCGGAGGGTCTCCTTGCCGAGGTGACAGTGCACCTGGGATGGTCTCTCACTCTGGTCTCCTGGCTTCCCCTTCTCTCTCCCTGCGAACCTCTGGGCGCCGTGACCTCCCGCCCCTGTCCCGGGGTGCAGGACTTTGGAGGTACTGCAGGGACTCAGGGTACACGAGCGGGGCACAGCACCCCCTGGCAGCACCTGCTGCCTCCAGCAGCCTCTGGGTGAACCACGCCGCCTCCCTTCTGGGCTGACACAACCAGGCCTGTGGCTTCCAAAGAGCCAGGAGCAGAATGTGCCGCCCCTGGCAGAACGGGGAGATCCCCCCACTCAGGCATCTCCCTTCCTAGGCCGGGCCCTGGCTCTGCTACCCGCTACCCGCGCCCCCCCCCCCCCCGCCCTCCCCATCCTCTCTGAGGTCTGGGGGGCCAAATACCAAAGACCAAGCCGAAGACCAAGGGCCAGGTTTCCCGAGGTTGTGTGCCAGTCTGCCGGGCGCTGTGCGGACAGAAACAGCCGAGACAGGGTCTTCGGCTTCCCCTCCACCTCCCGAACCCCACCCAGCTCTTCGCTGCATGGCTGGCTGCTGACTCATTGGGGGCCAGCCCTGCGGCGCCTCCACCCACAGCCGGGCCAGGTGGGGCTGGGAGCAGCCGGCTCCTTCCCTCGCAGCCAGGCTGGGCGGCCGAGCTTGTCTGCATCTGTGTGTCTGATGTCTTTGTGTTCCTTTTCCATGTGCTGCTGCTGCTGCTGCTCCCCCTCTCTCACCCTGCCCTCCTGCGACCCCCATCTCCCCGCTCCAGGCACCCACTTCCAGCCGGGAGCTGGAGGAGCCGCTCAGCGGGGCCAGACCTCCCCCACCCCAAGGTCTGCCCTGCCCGCCTCCTCTCTCCCGTGTAATTGGATGGCTTGCAGCGGGCAGGCAGGGAGTTATCAAAGGAGGGGAGAGGGGGGCTAGTCAGGGGCCCTTCTGCTCCCCACCCGGCCCCAGGCACCCTCCCCACACATCAAAGAGTTCCAGAGCTGGGAGGGGGGCCCTCTGAGCGCCCAGCCCCTGCCCCAGAGGCCTGGGGTTCTGAGACCAGCGCGGCGTGCGGAAGACTCCCCCCACCCCACCCCCCTGCAGCCTGGCCGTGGTCTGGGGGCCCTGCCTGCCCTGTGACCGCTCGGGGCTGGTGCCTGCCCTCCACACAGCCTCCCTGCCAGCACCTCCTCTGGGCCGGGGGAGAGCCAGGGCTCCCTGTTAGAAAGGGTGGGGGCCGCAGAGCCACGCTGGCCGCCATGTGCTGGGGGAGCGGCCCCAGGCCCGGTCCTGCTGCCCACGGGCACCTCCCTGGGTCTGTGGCGGTGGGGGAGCGAGAAGTGCCAGCACTAAACTGTCCCTCGCTCTGTTTTTTGAGGAACCTGAATGAACCCGAAAGCAAAGACCGAGTGGAGACTCTCAGGTGAGAGGGCTGGAGCCACCCCGCCCCGCCCCCCTTCCCCCCCCCCCCGCTCCTCTCCTCCTGCCACCCCTCCCCACCCCACGCTTCCCTTTTGCTCAGAGAACCCCACGCCCAGCTCTGGGGGCGTCTGCGGTCAGCTGTGGTCAGGAAGGGGGGCCTCCGCGCTTCCAGCGTCCGGCCCTGAACTCGGGCTGTGGAGCGATGCTCCCTGCTCCTCCCCGACCCCCCCTGTTCACAGGGAAGCATGCCTGTACCCCTGCCCCACCGGCTGGCTTCTGCCTGGCTGCTCACCTCTGCCCGGTCAAGGCCAGGACTGCCCGCCTCTCGCCCGCCCTCTGCTCTCCGGGTCCCTGTGCCAGGGTGGTGCCCGGGTGCGTGCCCGGGTCCCGCTGACGGGCGCCGCCTCTCCGCAGACCTCACGTGGTGGGCGGCGGCGGCAGCGACAAGGAGAAGGACGAGTCCCGGGAGGCCAAGCCGCGCTCGCTCCGCTTCACGTGGAGCATGAAGACCACGAGCTCCATGGAGCCCAACGAGATGATGCGGGAGATCCGCAAGGTGCTGGACGCCAACAGCTGCCAGAACGAGCTGCACGAGAAGTACATGCTGTTGTGCATGCACGGCACGCCGGGCCACGAGGACTTCGTGCAGTGGGAGATGGAGGTGTGCAAACTGCCGCGGCTCTCCCTCAACGGGGTGCGGTTTAAGCGGATATCGGGCACCTCCATGGCCTTCAAAAACATTGCCTCCAAAATAGCCAACGAGCTGAAGCTTTAACAGGCTGCCTGGGGGGCGGCGGCGGCGGGCCGCTGGACTTAGCTGCTGGCCCGCCGGCCCGGCCCGCCTGGGCGAGACTGCGGACGGGTGGCGTGTCTCCCCTGCCGGCACTTCTCCTTCCCGCCCTGCTCAGTTTTCCTCCGTGTTCGTGGGGAGGGGAGACGGCCTTCCCCCCCCCCATTCCCCTGCCCAGATGCTGCCCTTCCCCCTCTCCCACAGGAGGTCCCGGAAGGGAGAGGAGGGCAGGGCAGGGCTACCCCTCGGTACTGCGGTTGCACAGAGTATTTCGCCTAAACCAAGAACTTTTTTATTACCAAAAAGAAAAAAGAAAAAAAAAATCCCAGCGGCCACTTCTCCTCCCTGCCCCATCGGGACAGCTGAGACTGGATCTGTGGGGCTTCCTGGAGGGTGGCTCAGGGCTGGAACACTCTCAGGCAAGAGTGGTGGAGCTCCGTCAGGCCTCCGCCAGGCCCGCTGCGGGCTTCTCCCTCTCCCCTCCCTCCCAGCAAACCACCAGAGGCGGCCTTCCCCTGACCCCAGGCCCTCGGGCTGGAGCCTGGGGGGCGAGGGGCTGGGGTGGGGGTGCTGCGCAGCCCTGAGGTGGGTGGGCTGGCAGCGAGACGTGGGGCTCTGGCCTCCCCCCACACTGTACCCTCTGACCCCTTCCCCAGAGCTGGGCATTTCCTTCCACAAGCTGCTGTGGGGACTCTTGTCCCCCCTCCCCTTCAAAAGTCTGTGCCATCTTGTCCCACCCCCTCCCCGGGAAGAAGGCGGGGCTGACCCTAGGGCTGGGAGGGGGAGGGGACTGCTGGGCAGATGGGCTCCCGGGCCCCAGGGGGCCGCCGGACCGGGCGTTCTCCATTCTGGGCGAGTCTTTTGTCTAAAAGCGCCAGGCGAAGCCCGCTCCCCCGCCGCTCCCCTCCCCCCCACCCCGCTCCGTTCATTGGCATTAATCTGGGCACCAGCTAGCTCCATAGCAATGACTCCCCTCACCACTCATCTCTGGCCTTGCCTTTCTCCCTGACACTGTCACCCTCCACTCAGGAGACACTGCCCAGAGCCTCCGGGCCGCCGGCGGGGGCTTCACCGGGTGGGGGACAGGCCGGGCCACTCCCAGCTCGCTCACCTGTGGCCAGGGCGGAGTGGCCGGTGGTGGGCGCTTGGCTGGTGGCGGCCGCTGCATCCCTTAATTTATTTCTCTGCTGTTTCTGTTGTTGAGAAATCGGGGGAAGGAGGCCAGCACAGGCGGCCCCGACCCTCACCTGAGTTGTACATTTTTTGTGATGGGTTTTATTTTTTATTTTATTATTTTATTATTTTTTTTTGATTTATGATGACTCCACCCCTACTCATCACCCTCCTCCCAGGCCAGGTTCCCCGGCAATTTCAGCCCTTGGGTCCCAGGAAGGGGCCTTGCCAACCTCAGTCCTCCTGCCCACAGCCCAACTTCGGGCTCGGCTCCGACCAAGGGCTCCCTCCCCCCCCCTCCCCTCCTGCCCTATGGAACAGCCCTGGTGCTCCGAGGGGCTGGGAGGGCATGGCTTGGCTCCCAAGGGGGTGGTGGTGGCCAGGGGCTCCCAGGCAAGGCGGCCCTACCCACCCAGCCCCCCACTCCTGCACTTAGTTCCTCCTCTGGATCAAACACGTAATAAAGAGAATGTTTGGAATCAGCTACCTCCTCCTCTTTATTCTCCCCGCCGGGCAGGGGCCCAGCCCGAGGCGAGACGCAGTGAGCAGGGATCCCGGTCTGGGGCCTGGGGCACACGGGCACACCCTCCCCACCCTCGGGCACACCCTCCCCACCCTCGTGGCCGTCGGGAAGCCAGGCCCGGGTCCCGACACCAACAGGGAGCAGGGAGCGAGGACTCAGTGAGCGTGGAAGGTTTTATTTCTTTAAAAACATTGAAAAATAAACCCATGTCTGCATCTGTTCTTTTCTCTAAGCTTTCGGGTGGCGAGGGAAGAAGTGGGCACCCTCAGAGCTCAGCACTCCCCTCGAGGCCTCTCGGGTGGCCTAAGTGGGCAGAGCTGCCCCTGAAGTCTCAGCTGCCCCCTCCCCCTGCAGCCCCTCCCTCTCTCACCCCAGCCTTATTGCTACAAGAAGGGGAAGAGGAAGGACTGCCAACAGGCCAAAACGTCCTCCCCCCACCCCCCAGCTACGATCAGGACCCCTCTACACAAAGGGCAGCCGAAGGGCCGCAGCCCAGCTGACTCCAGGCAGCGCCACGCAGGAAGGGCAGGTGCCCCCGGGCCAGCTCACAGGCCCGGGCCCCGCCCCAGCTGGGCGGAGGTGGGCTCAGCTGCCGGAGCGGGTCAGCAGCTGCGGGTCTCTGAGAGCCCTTGCCAGAGCTCTAGTCCCTTCTGTCGGTGCAGCCAGGGGTGCCCACGCAGCCGGCGAAGGCGCTGGAGCCTCGGGGCTCAGAGCGAGGGGGCTGGAGGCTCCAGCGGGGCTCCGATCAGGGTGGGTGGGGGCTGAGGGCCAGGGCGGGCACCGTGGCGGGAGGCGGCCACCGCGGGGCGGATCAGAGGCGGCGGGGGCTGGTTGGGGGCCAGGCGGGGCTGCAGGAAGCGGCCCTGCTGCAGCGGCGGTGGCTGGCGGAGCAGGGTGGGCGCCGTGGGCAGCGGCGGCCTCAGCAGGGGGGGCGGCTGGGACAGAGAGGTGGGGGGCGGCGGAGGGGGGGCTGCGGGGGGCGCGGACCGCGGCACGGACGTGGAGACCGATGTGATCTGGACCTGGAAGGGAAGGGGGGAGTGAGGGAGCAGGCTCCCCCACACCCTCAGCCCAGCCCCGGGGACGTGGGTGGCTCCTCTCCTCTCTTCGCTGAAGGCTTTCTCTCGCCCCTTCTCACCTCGTCATCTTCCTCTAGGGTTGGGGCTGGCAAGGGAGCCCCTCTCCTAGCCTCCTCCATGGGGACCGGGGCTCCAGGGGCCCCATCCTGCTCCGCCTCCCATTCCTGCAGCACCTCCTCCAGATTGAAGCGGCGCCGGTAGCTCACAAAAAAGGTCTTCACCTGGGTCAGAGTCTTGTTCCCAATCACCTCCGCTATCGCCCCGAAGTCCTTGCCGTACCTGCGGATGGCTGCGAGGGCCGGAGGGCAGCGGAGAGAGCGCCTCAGAGCTAGGCCCTTCCTGACCCTGCCCCTCTGCCCAGCTCCTGAGGGCGGGGGGCGGCGGGAGACCTTCCTGGGGCCCTCGGTTCTCCTCCAAGTCGAACCCACCTTGTACAGCCAGAAGCTGCTCATCTGTGGTCCAGCGGGAGTTGAACTTGGTGTTGACCTGCAGAGCAAGGAATATGTCTCCCTGACACTCACAGACAGGACGACGGAGGCGCTGCTCTCCCAGCAGAACGCCCCTTTCTGCTCCGCGGACCCCTTCCGGCACCCCAACTCCAGGGCAGCCTCACCTCGGGGGGGCGGAGCGGGTCAATGCCGCCCTCCAGGGCTTGGCGGAGGCTGCTGTTGGTCTGCTTCATGCTCTGCACCTGGAAGGCCAGGCAGCGCAGGGGCATCAAGCTCGGAGGCGGTCGGGACCAGCCCTCGCCCGGGCTCTGGTTCCGCACCCACCAGTGCCACCTCCCAGAGCTTCCTGCCCCCCATCCCCGCGCTCGCTCCACCCGCGCAGCCACTCGGCCAGGCGACGCTGTGCCCACTCCTGTCCGTTCCCCGGCCGGTGGGGGAAGAATGCCAAGTCACCACCGCCCAGCCGGCGAGGCAGGGGCAGCAGCAGCGTGGCACCTGCCCCGTCTCCCTCCCACCTCGGCGGTCCCTCCCCTCCCCCCCTTTTTTTCTCAGGCCCCCACCTGTCGCTTGAGGGAGATGAGCTGGGAATCAAGGCCTCGGAGCGTGAGGTTGGCCAGGTCGGGGCTTCCAGACACGGCGGTGAGGCCCTCGGGGCTCAGGTACATGCCCTTGGGGGGGCGCCGCCGCGTCCTCAGCGGGTGGTGGCGATACTGTGAGGCCTGCGCCTCCTTCTTCCCGGGGCCCGGGCGGGCGTTCAGAGGCCGAGAGGGCAGCGGCTGCCAGAGAGAGGAGAGGACGGGGTGGCGCCAAGCCCAAGGAGAGGGCAGGCAGGCGGGCCAGGCCAGCTCTGAGACCTCACCTCTCTCTTGGGGTCCCCGGCATCTGGCTCTCCCTCACTCACAACCCCGCGTCCCTCTTCGAGCTCATCACTGCTGACACAGGTGTGTGTGGGGGGGGGAGACAAAGAGTGAGGCAGGGGCAGGGCCCCAGGAGCTCCACGGGGCCCCTCCCACACACCCCCAGGTGCACCCCTGGGCCCCCACCTCTCCTCTTTGTCCTTCCGGCCCCCCAGCCGCCGCGCCTGTCTGTCCATCACGCTGGTCCGGCTCCGGGTCTTCTTCCACGAGTAGTAATACTTCACCAGGCTGGGGATCAGCTTGTCGGGCAGCTGGAGGGGCAAGGCCAGAGGCTGGGGCCCCCGAGTCTGGACCCCCCCCACCCCCGCCCCGGGCCGGCGCGTCGGAAAGGAGGGGCGGGCGGCGGGCTTTACCATCTGCTGGATGCGCTGGAAGCACTTGCCGTGGAAGCCGAAGGCCTGTTCGAACAGCACCTTGTCCTCCACGGTCCACTCGTCGGGGAACGGGGTGAAGTTGGCCAGGTCGGCCAGTGACTTCTCCACGTCGTGCTTATGCCACAGGAGCATGCCCAGTGCCTGGCCCCGGAGAGGGCACCGCTCAGTCTGAGCCGCCCCAGCATGTCCGCCCCCCCCCCCGCCCAAACCCCCGTGGGCCCCGGCTCACCTGCTCAATGTTGTAGCCATGCTTCTCCTTGGCCATGGCAATGTACTTGTCAACTGCAGGGTGGAGGGGGCCAGATCTTGGATGAGGGATTACAATTCCTAACCCTGCCCCCTAGCACGCCCCCCCCCCACGTACACACACACAGGGGTACGCCTCCAAGCCCGAGCCCCAGGGCAGGGGTCGAACCCACCCACTCAGCCTCCAGCCCGCTTCTGGGTACAGACTGGCACGCGTGCCAGCGCCCAGCGCCCAGGGATGTGCATTGAGCCGGGCTCCCACCCACTCACGCTTGGCATCCGACACACAGTGGTTGGGCGACCACACGAGCATCCCCTTCAGCTCCTTGTTGCTGTAGCGCGCCGGGCTCTCTGGAAGGCGGGGGGCGGGGAGACGGGCAGACGCTCAGCAGCCTGCGGGCGCCGGCCTGCGCGCAGGGCCAGAGGGCGGCCGAGCAGCGGGCCTGCCTGCCTGCCTGCCTGCCTGCGAGGTGAGGCCCAGCAGGAGGGGCAGAGACCCAGACAGGAAGGCAGCGCAGGGAAGCTAGCCATGCCAGGGGGCCACCCACCCCCGCCGGCCCGCCTGGCGGTCCTCGCCGTGGGCGCCGGCCCAGGGCTCCCCCTTAT
>JAAGEH010000213.1:183856-198267 GCA_011751065.1 Lasiurus cinereus
CACAATGAAGCTGCGGGCAGGGAAGTAGTGCCGGCTGCGGCCTCAGCACCCCTCCCCCAGCCGATGCCTCCGCCAGCTGAACATCTGGCCCCGGGGGGCGGGGCAGGGGCGGGGCCAGACCTCGGGGGGCGGGGTCAGGGCGGCCGCGGCGAGCGCTTCCCTCCGCGGGCCCCCGGCCGCCCCGGGGGGCGACCTGGCTGCACCCCCCCTCCAGCAGCAGCAGCAGCAGGAGCTGGGGGTCATCGCCACCCCCGCATCCCCCCCCAGTCCCACCTGCCCACCCGCCCGTGGGCTCGGCCGCCGGCCCCCGGGGGGGGGACCCTGAGGCCGCCGGCCTGCGCGCCCGCCCGGGTGGAGCCCAGCTTTTTCCTTCATTTCCCTTCCGGCCAAGGAACTCCCCGCCCCCCCTTTCTTCCGCAGGGGGGACCCCCCTCCGTCTCTGTAGGCGCCCTTGGGGGCCAGAGCGGATGGGAGGCCGGACAGGCCAGGAAGGAATGCCTGCAAGAGCTGCTCGGTCAAGCCGAGCTCCTGGGGTGCATCGGTGGGTCCCCCGGGGGGGGGGTCACCCCGATCCCCTTTCATGGCTGCACGAGGGAGGGGCAGAGGGGCCGCGGGGGCGCCTGCACCGGGTCGCCCGGCACCCCGCTGGGAGCAGCACCCCCTCCCCCAGGAGGAGCGCGGGCAGAGTGACAGGCCGGGCAGCGGGCAGAGCGGCCCAGACGGCGCGGGGGGCGGGGGCGGGCAGCGAGTCCCGCAGGCAGGCCCAGCCGCCCTGCCGGGCACACAAAGAGCCGGCGCGCCCCGGCGGCGAGGCGTGCGGGCCGGTGGTCCCCGCAGCCCCGGCACGTGCGGCCGCGCACACAGACAGGCCCGGGCCCCCCCCCCCACCCCGGCCCCTGGACACGCCTCCCCGGGCGCACCCCGCTGTGCCCAGACCGAGGCGAGCCGGCCCTGGCACCCTGGCTCCCGCACCTCCCGGCCACTCTGTAATCAGATCCCTAAATTTAGCAGCAGCAGCAGCAGCAGCAGCCCGGGGCCCGGCCGGCCTCCCCGCCCCCACCCGCTGCCGGGTCCTGCGGTCGGTTCAGGCCCGGGCGGGGGGGCCTCCTGGACCGGGGGGCCAAGCCCGCCAGGACTCCGCCCGGCGGTGCCACTGTCGGGCCACATGGGGCCACCCTGGGGGCCACCCAGCCCGCGGCCACGTTGCCCGCCACACCTCCAGCCGCAGCTCCGGGGCCTGCTTCCTCCCCTGCAATCACGGTCGGGGCACCCAGCCCCAGCGGGGGAGAGGAGGGGGGGAGGCCCGGACAAAGGAGGGGGACAGAGGTGCCCAGGGGCAGACCTGAGCTGAGGGGTCTGTCTGGATGAGAAGCACCCCCCATCCTACCACCCACCACCACCCCTGCCTGACCCTTCCTGAGTGGCAGGCTCCACCCCGCCCCCAGCACCTCCAGGCTGGCGAAGGCTGTCATCTCTGTCCCCTCCTGCCTGGCAGGCAGCCATCGCCGCACACAGCCCTCTCCTGTGATGATGGAGTCTTCCATCTCGCCCACCCCGAGCCCCATTAGGCCGGGCCTCAGTTGGGTCCCCCATCCCCCCACCCTCGCCTCCTCCTCCTGCCCCTGCCTAGCATCCTGGGCCCAGCCTCTCTGCCCAGGCCTCAGCATGAGGCACCTTCTGCCCCCTCCTCCAGGGCGGGGCCCAGGTACCCCCACCCCTGGCATCCTTCCTTCCCCGGCATCCCCCCACGCGTACACGCACACACGTGTACACACAGGAACCTAATTCTGTTCTCCCATCTCCCGAGAGCCTGGAGCGCCAGGCGAAGCTTCTGCTCCGGAGCTGGGGGCAGGGAGAGGGGGGCTCGTTCTGTGGGGTGGAGGGGGACTTCCAAGGCCCTGGGGTGATAAGGCTCTTGCCTATCCAGTGGGACGCAAGGAGGGAAGGGTTTTTCCTAGGAATTTGGGGGTGACTGCAGGGGGGGCCACAGGATCCAGAGAGGAGGGGCATCCTAGAGAGAAAACGCTCCCCAAGGGCAATGGCGGCGGGAGCGAGAAGGGGGGAGGGGCAAGGCCCCACCCTCCCACCTGCTGCAGCTGCCCCCTCCCCAGCTGGCCCCCTCTTTTGTGCAAAGCCACACAAAGGACAAGGGGCCCCGGTCGGCCTGGCCATCTGCTCCCAGCAGCCTGAAGGCTCTTAAAGAGACAGCACCCCCTCCCTGCCGCCCTGGGGCTGTGGGGCTGAGGGAGGAGGCTGCACAGAGGGACCACATCCCCCACACTTTCCCCGGCTCCCCAGCCCCGAGGTCAGGAATCATACTCCCCCAGGCCGGGGCGCAGAGGTGCCACGTGGCCGGGGACAAGGGGTGTGGGAGGGAGAGGAGAGGCAGCCGGGGGAGCCAGACCCTCCCCTTCAGCTTCAGGCCGCCGAGGAGCCAGCCGAGCTTAAAATGGGGACCGGGGACCGAGAACTGGGGTCCCTTCCCTCCCTGAGGCCACCTCTGGGCTTGTGAGAGCTGCTCACCATTCTCCCGCCGTTCTTTCTCAGCACCCCCCTTCTCGCCCCTCCTGGGGAGAAGGACAGGGCCTCCTTTCTGAGGGCGGCCTTGCAGCCACCCCATGACCCCGGCACATTTCTTCCTGCTTCTCCAATGGAGGAGACTGGGGTCGCTCTCTCGCTCATCCCCCCACCCGGGCCTCCTCCAAGCCCTCGGCCGTGTCTGAGGCTGCCTCCCTCCCCAGGCCTAGAGGAGGCTCCGAACCCCGAGATGCCCAGGGAAGCCAGCCCAATCCCTTTGTCGCCCGGCTGGGGACACAGGTTTACATTATTTGTGTGGTTGTTCGGATCCTGTCTGTCTCCCCGCGGCGCTGCATGTAGGCAGGGGCGGTCACCCGTGGGCACCGCCGTGGGGTTCTCAGGGCCTGGCGGGGAGCAGGCGCCCAATATTTGCTGAAGGATACATGTCAGGAGCCCCCAAAGCCTTCCTCTCCCCCCAGGGCTCCCCCGTCGCCTGCCTGCTGGGCACCTCGCCTCCTCCATCCTCAAGGTGAGGCGGAAGGGACAAAAGTTGAACAGGGATGCTGGGAGAGAGACGAGGGTGACCTTGAGTGAGCCACCCAGCCACCGGCCTCCCCTCCCGGCCGGCTCCCTCCTCCCACAGGCGGGGGCAGCGCCAGCCAATCCTGCCCTCACAGGCCTGCCAGACAGACCGGGACTGTCCCGAGCGCTGGCCGCTGCGGTGTGGTGCCTGGGACCCCCGCCAGGCCAGGCCCGCCGTGGCCGCAGCCCAGGGTCTGAGCTCGGGGAGGGAGCAGCAGGCAGGCAGGCAGGCAGCCGTGGGGGGAGGGAGGGTGGCAGGATCTAAGCAAAAACCTGGGGGAGTTGGGGGGAGGTGCTCCCGGGGCTGGAAGCCTGGGGAGAAGGGAAGGGGGGCGGAGGAGGGGGGCTGCCCTGGGAAGGAGCTGGGGGAGTTGCCTCCTGGGCCCCCACCCTCTCAGTCCTGCCCAGACAGGAACACATTGATTCCTCTCTTCTCCCTCCTCCCCTCCCAGCCCCCCCGCAGGCTGTGTGGCCCAGGGCACGGCCTCCCCCGCTCTGGGCCCCGTGGGTCATCTGGAGGCCCGCACTCCCACCCCGGGCTGCGAAGAGGCTGACAGGAGGTGACGGAGGTGACGGTCCCGTGCTGGCACCGCCTCGGCACTGCGGCTGCGTGGGGACGGGGTGAGGGGTGAGGCGGGCACGTCGGTGCGGGGAGAGCCGGGGGGAGGGCAGGCAGAGCCCGGGGAGGTCATCCCGCAGACCCCCGGCTTCCTGACCCCCCCCCCCGCCGAAACCTGACTCCCCGGGCCCAGCGGGGCCTGGGCGGGGAGGGCGGGCAGGACCTGAGCCTCGGGAGCCTCGGGGAGGTGCTGGGGCTCCCTGCACCCAGGAGGGGGGCCTTTCCAGATCCGGGAGCCCAGGCTGTTTTTCCGGAAGCCAGGAAGGGGACCTCCCCTCGCCCTCACCTGGGCCACAGTGGGCGCCATCTGGCGGTGACAGCGTGAACCAAGGGGTCCCACCTCAGCCTGGCCTCGGGGTGCTCAGTCTGGCCTTCTTTCTCCCCGGGGCCAGGGCGTGGGGTCAGGGTCCCCCCCCCTGGGGCCATGTGGAGTTCCTGAGCTTCAACCCCCAATTTCCCACAAATGTCTCTGGTCCCGATCCGCCCAGAATGAAGCCGGGTGGAGTACAAGCCCCCGGGAAGCGGCCGAGGAGGCGGGAACGGCCGGCCACGATCTCAGCCCCTGTTTCTCGCTCGCTGTGTGGCCCGGGGTGAGGGCCGGGGCCTCTCTGGACTTGGGTCCCTCCATCTCCCACAGGCAGCAGCAATGCTGGCCTCATCTGATCGGTGGGAGGGCCCAGCATCATCTTCTCCGGAATGTACTTGGCGCCTCCTGGATTCTGGGTTCCTTCCGAAGCAGGGGTCCCCTGCTGAGCACCCCGGCGAGGCTGGAAGCAGCCCGGCTCTGTGGCCAGCGAGGGCCATGGCCACCTGGGCTCTGGGGCTGACCTTCGGAGCCAATAGCTCTTCCCCTCTGACTCTGACCCTGACATCCTCCCTTCATGTGGCCACTCCTCCAGATTCCTGCCTCCAGTTCGCTCTCTCCATCCGAGGACATGCGGCCAGAGACCATTCCGGACGCCGCTTTGCGCACACCCCACTCTCGCTCAGGGGTGCTCCATGGCCCCTGTGCCTTCCGGGCCACGCTGGGCTCCTCTCCCCGGCCTGTCCTCCGGGCCGTCCAGCCACCGGCGTGCTCGCCATCTGCCCACTCCTCTCCGCTGCCCGGAAGCCCCATCCTCTGGCCAGCCCTGGCCTGACCACCTGCTCGCACGCCCCACGCCCAGCCGGGCCCTGGGCTGCCGGCTCCTCAGGCCAGCAGGGCTCTGACGGGCAGGTCCAGGGCTCCTGGCTGGCACAGCCTCCTCCCTGCTCCCTGCTCCCTCCTGCACCCCGCCCCCACCCACCGGCTGCACGCTCAGCGCCTGACCTTGCCTCCCGCTTCCAGAGGGAATTGAGGCCATCTGGCCGGAAGCCCGCCGAGGCCGCGCTCACCCAGACCTTCTCCTTCCCTCTCACCTCCAGGGCGGCCTGCCTCCCCTCCAGGCCGCCTCCTTCCCCGGCTCCACTCACACTCACACTCACACACACACACACACACACACACACACACTCACTCACACTCACTGTGTGCAAAATGCCTCACTGAGGCCCGGGCCGGGTAGCTCAGTGGGTTAGAGCATCGTCCCGATACGCCAAGGCTGCAGATTTCATCCTGGGTCAGGACACACACAAGAATCAACCAGTGACTGCATGTATGAGTGGAGCAACAAATCGATCTCTCTCACTCTCTCTCTCAAAATCAATACATACAAATTAATTTTAAAAAGCCTCATTTCCCCAGCCCAGCCCTAGGAGGCAGGCCTCCTAACTGCTTTCACTTTACAGGTGAGGAGCGACTGGCCCGGGATCTCACAGCTGGAAAGTGGCAAAGCTGAGATGGATCCCCAATCAGTGGAGGCCCCAGCCCGGGTTTTCATGTCTCTGTGTCCACAGCCTTTCAGAGAAAATGCTTTTTAAAAATATATATATATTTCATTGATTTTTTACAGAGAGAAAAGGAGAGGGATAGTTAGAAACATCGATCAGCTGCCTCTTGCACGCCCCCTACTGGGGATGTGCCCGCAACCACAGTACATGCCCTTGATGGGAATGGAACCTGGGACCTTTCAGTGCGCAGGCCGACGTTCTATCCACTGAGCCACACCGGTTTCGGCCAGAGAAAATGCTTTTGGCTGTTCCCCCCTCGATGGTCCGCAGAGAAGAGCAGACACTGATTGTCCCTCCTGAGAAGTGGGAGGCTGCTGGTCAGCACTGGGCATGCTCAGGGGTCGCTGAGGCCTCAGGTGCTCTCTCTCAGCTCTGCCTCTTGCATCTATCCGGCTTCCCTCGGGGTCACCAGATGGCCACAGCTGCTCCGACGAGCACCTCTTCCTCCCCCACCCCCCCACCCTTCTCCCCTCTCGAAGCCCAGTTTCCAGAGAGGGAGGAGAGGGACGTAGGGATAGGGCTTTCTCCTTGGCGTCTTTCTTTCATCAGAGAGAAATAGCTTTCTTTTTTAAAATATATTTTTATTGATTTCAGAGAGGAAGGGAGAGGGAGAGAGAGAATCATTAACGATGAGAGAGTCATTGATCAGCTGCCTCCTGCACGCCCCACGCTGGGGGATCAAGCCTGCAATCCGGGCCTGTGCCCTTGACAGGAACCGAACCTGGGACCTTTTGATCTGCAGGCCGATGCTCTCTATCCACCGAGCCAAACCGGAGCGGGCTGGGACAAATACCTTTCCCAAGAATCCCTGGCCTTGAAGCCAGTCCCCAGCAAAGGATAGGTGCCTAGGACTCCATGATGGGATTGGACCAGTTTACCGACTAGGGTCTCCGCCCATCACCTGAGCACAGCTGGGGGTCTATTAGCAAGGAAGATGAAAGCATAACTATTGGGTGGGCAGGCCCCCTGGCCGCCGCCACCCACCCCACCGCCCTGACACGGCACCCTCCTGGCACTTTTATTGGCTGAGCTGCAACCAGGAGAAGGGGATGGGTCTTGATCTCAGTGTTCGACCCTCTTCCCTGGCAGACATGGGCTCTGGACCTGAAGTCATGGTCCCAGGGGCCACCTTCCCGAAGATGAGAACCAACCATGAGGGTGACAGTTCCTACAGTCCCCCCGGCTCCTGAGGCCTGGAGGTGAGTCGGCGGGACAGGTGGCCTGGGACAGACAGAGGAGTTGGGGATTGTGACGTGTGAGGCTTAGAGGTCCTTAGTCATCCACTCAGCAAGCTCATGGTCTCCTCCAGCTCCTCGTTCCCCTCTGCGAAGCCTGAACCAGCAGCCCTGGCGGACAGGTTGCCTGGAGACAGCGGCGTGGCCTCCGGTCTGCACCTTGCTCCGCAGAAAGGACGCCAGAGGGATTAGGAATGTCTGCCGTGGGCACATCATCGGTGGCGGGGTCAGCAGAAACGAGGCTGGGAAGCAGAATAAATCACCGGCAGAAAGACCTTGGCCCTGAAGAGGGGGCCCTGACAGGTTCTAGGTTGAATGGTGTGCTCCCCCAAAACCTGTGGAAGTCCCAACCCCCAGACTTCAGAATGCAACCTTATTTCCAGAGAGGCTTTTTGCAGAGGTGATCGGATTATAGTGAGGTCGCTAGGGTGGGCGCTACTCCAATGGACTAAGCTCCTTATAAGAATGGGAAGTCTAGCTGAAACCGGTGTGGCTCAGTGGATAGAGCGTCTTCCTGTGGACTCAAGGGTCCCAAGTTTGATTCCGGTCAAGGGCATGTACCTTGGTTGCAGGCACATCCTCAGTGGGAGGTGTGCAGGAGGCAGCTGATCGATGTTTCTCATCAATGTTTCTAACTCTCTATCCCTTCCCTTCCTCACTGTAAAAAATCAATAAAATATATTAAAAAAAGAAGCCGAAACCGGTCTGGCTCCGTGGATAGAGCATCCGCCTGTGGACTAGAAGGTTTCCAGGGTTTGATTCCGGTCAAGGGCATATATCTTGGTTGCAGGCACATCCCCAGTGGGGGATGTGCGGGAGGCAGCTGATCCATGTTTCTCTGCTATTGATGTTTCTAACTCTCTATCCCTTCCCTTCCTCTCTGTAAAAAATAAATAATATATATATATTTTTTTAAAAAAGAAGAAAAAGAGGAGGAGGCCCAGACACAGGCCGCCCAGAGGGAGAAGGCTGCGTGAACAGGAAGATGCTCATCTACAACCCCCCTGCTCTTGGGGCCACAGAAGACCCCGCCCTGGCCAGTCCCTGATTCCAGATTCTGGCCTCCAGGCCTCGAGGTAAGTGGCTGTTGTCTGAGCCACCCAGCCTGGCACTCGTGTTGCAGCATGCCTGGGACACACACTGGGCCAGGCCTCTGGGCACTGGAGCCTGAACAGGCTGTGGGCATCTCAGCCCCACGTGGCGGTGCAGGAGAGGTGGACTCCAGGACCACCCGAGCCCCCCACCTTCCTGCAGCCGGTGAGGCCAGCTGTCAGGGGGAGAGCCAGCCACCCTGGTCTCCTGTCGACTTCTCCCGCCCCGGGTGGAGCCGGAGGGCCTTGAGGTCAGAACAAAGAGCCGCTGTTTAATGGAGGCTGGTAGCAGGGAGGCCGCCAGATGCCGCCTGCCCGGCGACCCTGAGCTTGCTTCTGTGGGTCCGCAGCTCAGGCAGGATTTTACCGGGGGTTCTGCTGCGGGGGTCTCCCAGGGGGGTTGCCACCGAGAAGCACCGGGGTGGGACAGTCCTCTGCCCAGGGGCTGGCTGCCGGCCAGAAGCCTCTGCTCCTCCCGCGTGGCCTTCTCCCCCTTCCCCCCCGGCCGGCTGGGGCCTGGCGGCCGGCTCCCCCGCAGGGAGCCATCAGCCAGACTGGGTTTGCTCTCAGTTCTGGAACCTCTCTCGGCGGCTGCGGGGGTTCTTTGTTCTGTTTGTCTTTGTTTTTGTCACACGGCTCAGCCCCGTTCCGTGAGGGAGGAGACAGACTCTATCTAAAAGGTCCCCAACGCCAGGGGCTGAGGGTCACTGGGGCACCGTGGTGGCTGGCTGCCACTGGCTGCATGAGAGATGGGGTGTTCTAGGGGGTACTGGGGGCAAAGGGTCACGGAAGGACGAGTCTGACAGGGTGAGCCTGGACAGAGAGCGCCTCGGGAACATGGGAGTCCCCAGAGCGGCCGGAAGTGGGGTGGCTGAGCACAGGGCACTGCAGCTCCTCACGGTTCTGGAGGCCAGAAGTTCAAAGTCTGAGAACCCTCTCCCGCCTCTGTCCCTCCCTCCCTGCTGCTGAAGGGCACCCCCTGGGCATCCTGGGCTGAGCCACACCCCTCCGCTCTTGGCCTCTGCCTCCCCCCCGGCCACCTCCCCTGTGGCTGAGGGCCTCCAGCCTCCCGCTCCTTTCTCTTCGAAGAACCCCCGTCAGTGGGTTTCAAGCCAATCCTAAATCAAGGATGCTCTCAAAAAAAATAAATCAATCAAAATAAAAAATAAATCAAGGATGCTCTCACCCAAGATCCTTAATTACATCCGCAAAGACGCTGTTTCCAAACAAGGTCTCATTCGCAGCTGCCAGGGGGTTAGAACGCCAACGTATCTTTTTAGGGGACTCAGTTCAACCCCTGAGGAGAGGCACCCCCGTGGGGATGGGGGCGGATTGGCGCCATGACCTAATCGCTGCACCTGCTTTGGCTCAGGTGTCACCTCCTCCCGGGAGCCTGTTACCTGCCCTCGGTGCCCCCGTGCCTGCGCCTGCCACCACCACTGCCACCATTATTCCTTCAACTTGCCTCTGCTGAGCCAGGCAGGGGGTGGGTCCCAGGGGTACAGCAGTTAAGGGCGCCCAATTTAGATTTTTTTAAATTGATTTTTTTGTTGTTGTTGTGAGTGAGGAAGGGAGAGGGAGAGAGAAACACCGATGTGAGAGCGATGCATGGATCAGCTGCCTCCTGCACACCTCCTACTGGTGCTAAGCCACCACCTGGGCACGTGCCCTGCCTGGAACCAACCGGGCACCTTTCAGGGCATGGGATGATGCCCAACCTCTTGAGCCACATAGGCAGTGGTTCTCAACCTTCCTAAGGCCACGACCCTTGCATACAGTTCCTCATGTGGTGGTGACCCCCAACCATGAAATGTTGCTACTGTGATGCATCGTGATGTAAATATCTGCATTTTCCGATGGTCTTAGGCAACTCCTGTGAAAGGGTCGTTCGACCCCCAAAAGGGTCGCGACCCACAGGTTGAGAACCGCTGCACATAAGCCAGGGTCAGGCCACCAATGTGACGTATACAAATGTGGAGCACTCAGGGATTTTCTGATCAAGTGTCAGTTTAAGCCTGACCCAGGTCTTCTGTGTGGCAAGCCTGGCAGCAGCGGAGAGCGGCACAGCCCCGGGCTGCGGGGAGCCTGCAGCTTCCTGGGGAGACGGTGGAGGAGAGGGACCTTGCTGGGGGGTCACAGAGGCTGAACGAGGGAGCAGGAGGCCCAGGCAGTGGGTCGGGGCCAGCCACCTGAGTGAGAAAAAGGCTTCCCATCTTTCTTTTTTTTAAAATATACTTTACTGATTTTTTACAGAGAAGAAGGGAGAGGGACAAAGAGCTAGAGACATCGATGAGAGAGAAACATCCATCAGCTGCCTCTTGCATGCCCCCTGCTGGGGATGTGCCCGCAACCAAGGCACATGTCCTTAACCGGAATGGAACTCGGGACCTTTCAGTCCTCACGCTCTACCCACTGAGCCAAACCGGTCCCCGCGGCGGCTTCCCGTCTTTTAAGCTGGGACCCCAGGGAGGAGGAGCAGAGAGGGTTTGGGGTGAGGGGAACAGCAGGTGGGGGTGGAGAGGGGGGGTACCTGGGCAGGCGGGCAGCGGCCAAACGCCCTAACCCTTGAGAGAGCCCAGAGCCTTGCAGGCTTTCACCGGCCTGGCCAGATGCGCCTGCGAAGGAGGAGGAGGTTTGTGCCATCTCAGGTGCCAAGGAGAAGACAGTGTTTCAGGAAAAGGGGAGTGCGTGACGCCAGCGGTGGAGGGCGGTCACGGAGGAGAAGGACTAGATAATGTCCCTGGGGATGGGCAGCATTGCCAGAGCCACGGGGCGGGGGGAGGGGGCGTTGGCTGGTGGCGGGAACAGAAGCCAGGCCGCAGCGGGGGGAGGGGTTCGCGGCAGGAGCAGCCAGAGGCAGAGGCAGGGGAGACCCCTGTTTCCAGGTGCTTTTGGGTAAGAGGGAGGCCCAGCGCAGGTCGGAGCTGCAGAGGAGCTGGGGAGGGAGGGGGCCTGCAGGGCGGGACCTGAGGGGGTGAGGTCTGGCCTTGGAGGAGGCTCAGCTCCCCCCATGGCAGGAAGAGGGCGGGCGGGGGGGAGGCACTCAGATTCTTTGGGGGAAATCAAGGCCCCTCCGGCCAGCTGATGCCCAAGCCTGTTCTCCGGCTTAGAGGACAACACGGAGCACACAGCGGCCCGGAGCCTCCGCTGAGCAAAGGAGCAGACGGATAGCTGGGAGCAGCTGAGGGCGCTGGAGGGACCGAGGGGGCGGGGAGGTTCCAAGGACAGTATTCGGGGGAGTGGTTATCTTGGGGTGAAGGGCAGGCACAGGAGGAGGAGCCCAGAAAGAAGGTGGGAGGGGTCAGAGAGGGGGAGAGTGGAGAAGGCGTGGGCAGCCTGGTCCATGGGGGCAGGTGTTGGGCAGGAAATGGAAGGAAGGAGGGGGGAGGGGTGGGGCAGGGGCACCGCGGGTGGGAGGGGACTCCTTTCCTGCCCCAGGCCATGCCAGGTGCTGCCCACCATCCCCTCCCATTTAACCCTCAGAACCCCCATGGAAGAAGACGGTGAAAGGATGGGTATGGGTAGCCGCATAACTGGGGGGGAAGGGGGGGACGCGCTATGATGTCACCTCCCCAGGGGACTGCTGGCTCTCCCCTCCCAGGCCTTGTCTGGGAGCCAGCAGCCTGGGGCGGGTGGGAGGCCCAAGAGCGGGGCGCGGCAGGAAAGACAGGGCGCAGGTGTCTTGGCAGCAGGCAGGCAGGTACCTGTTCCCTGAAACCGCTGGCCAGGTGCTCCGCAGGGCACAGAGGAGAGAAGCCAGGCAGGAGGGGCACCGTGCTGGGGCGGGGGTGGAACCCCCTTCCTGCCACGCCCACTGCTTCCTGCTCACTGTCCCCCCAACCTCCTGGCCGCCTCCTCCTCCAAAGGCAAGTGGAGATGCCCCCACCTGGCCACGCTCCTCTGACCCTCAGCTCCCTCTTTTGGCCCTCAGGATGCTAGCGGCCCCCCCTTTCTGACCGAGGAATAAGATGCAGGCTGAAGATTCATCCTCGGCTACCTACACTCCCTCCAGCCTCATCCAGCCTCACCCAGCTTTCTTTCTTTCTTTTTTTTTTTTAATATATTTTATTGATTTTTTTACAGAGAGGAAGGGAGAGGGATAGAGAGTTAGAAACATCGATGAGAAACATCGATCAGCTGCCTCCTGCACGCCTCCTACTGGGGATGTGCCTGCAACCAAGGTACATGCCCTTGACCGGAATCAAACCTGGGACCTTTCCGTCCGCAGGCCGACGCTCTATCCACTGAGCTACACCGGTTTCGGCCTCACCCAGCTTTAATACCGTCCCTGCGTCTGCTGTGCTGAGGTCCAGACCTGGAGTACTCCACCTGTCCCTGCAAATACCGTATCTCAGAAGCATCTCAGGCCAGAACGGAGCTCTGACCCGCCCCTTCCCCTCTCCACCTGTCCCGCCTGCTCCTTGCAAAGCCGTCCAGGTCTCGGGTGAAGCCGCTCCATCTTCCCGGGCGGCACAAGCTAAAACGCTGACGGCACCTTAACTCTTCTCTCCTTCACACCCCCCCTCCACTCCTCCGGCAGTCCCGCTGGCTCTGCCTCCAGCACGCACCCCGGCCCTGACCCCCTCTCCCACCTCCACCGCTACCCGGCTGGTGCCAGCGCCGCTCTTGCCTTGGTGAGAGCAGTGGCCTGGCACTGCCCTCCTTCGACCTGGCCCCACGCTCTCCGCATCCCGACAGCAGGTGGCACTGTCCGCAGCCCCACTGCTCCTCCACGCAAGAGCTCTGAGAGCGTCCCTGCCTGCTCTAGTCTCAGGCTTTCAAGATCTAGCCCTACCCGGTGTGGCTCAGTGGATGGAGTGTCGGCCTGGGGACTAAAGGGTCCCAGGTTCGATTCCGGTCAAGGGCATGTACCTTGGTTACGGGCACATCCCCAGTAGGGGGTGTGCAGGAGGCAGCTGATCGATGTTTCTCATCGATGTTTCTAGCTCTCTATCCCTCGCCCTTCCTCTCTGTAAAAAATCAATAAAACATATTTAAAGAAAAAAAAGACCTACAAGCCTTCCATGATCTCCTCCTTACCGGTTTGATTGCCCGCTCTGCTCCAACCACAGCGCACTTCCTGCAGGTCCTCGACATGCCAACCACGTTCCAGCGTGGAGGTGTGGCCCTAGCCGTACCCCCTGCCTGAAACGCCCTTTCCCCAGGGATCCTCCTGATCACCCCCCACCTCTCTTTCAGAGCTCGACTCAGATGGCACCTCGTGCTTGCCTTCCCTGAGCATCCTGGTTAAAACTGCAAACCCTGACTGTGCCTGTCCTCTCTGCCTGCCTTCCCCGCTCCATAGACCGTAGGTCACGTCATGGAGTATGTATTTTACCCGCCATTTAATGGTCTGCCCCTGGCCTCAGCACAGCGTAGGTGGCAGCAAATGTTGAGAGAGCAAATGAATGGAGGTGAATGCATGGTGACAAGATGCAGGAATGAGTAATGGGACTCTAGTGAGCAGGGAATTTCAAGAGTTCAGGATCTAGCCCCACCGGCCTGGCTCAGTGGCGGAGCATCGACCTATGAACCAGGCGGTCATGGTTCAATTCCCGATCAGGGCACATGCCCGGTTGCGGGCTGGATCCCCAATGTGGGGTGTGCAGGAGGCAGCCTATCAATAACTCTCTCTCATCGTTGATGTTTCTGTCTCCCTCTCCCTTTCTCTCTGAAATCAATAAAAATATATTAAAAAAAATAAATAAATAAAGAGTTCAGGATCTAGGTGGGAACATCTGTGCCCTGGCCAGCTGTGTGTGGCTCAGCTAGGTGGAGCGTCATTCTGGTACACCAAAAGGTTGCAGGTTCGATCCTGGGTCTGGTGCATACCCGTCCATGCATCTCTCATACCAATGTTTCTCTCTAAATCAATAATAATAATAATAATAATAATAATAATAATAATAAGACTCCCCTGTGCCCCAGAGCTGCAGGAGGGGCTGGTACTTCAGAGGTCGTGACGGTTTGGTTGTCGGTGACGGCGGCTGCTCCGCCCTGGCGGGGCCCCCCGAGATGCTGAGCGCCAGGCCTGCCCGGAGGCGGGCTGCCCGGAGGCGCGCTTCTCGGCGCGGCGCAGCCGTTGCCATAGCTACAGAAGCAGCCCGGCGCGGAGGGGGCGGGCCCGGGGCTACGTCATTCTCAGCGCGACGCGGCCCGGCGGCTCGCGCCTCTTTCGGCGGCTGGACCCTCGCGCCCTCCCGACAGCGCGCGCCGCCCCCCCCACCCGGCGCGGCCGTGCGCAAGCGCGGTGCCCACCGGGGCGCGCGGGGGAGCGCGCCGGGCGCATGCGCGGGGCCGGGGCCGCGGTCGCTCCGCTGTCGCCGCCGCCACCGTCGCCGCCGTTGCCGCCATCCTGCCGGCAAGTGCGGGGAAGAGGAGCTGAGGGCCGCCGCCGCCGCCGCCGCCGCCGCCGCCATGGGGGTGAGTGAGGCAGAGAGCGGGGGCGCCAGAGGCTCCGGGGCGCTGCCCGCTCCCCTCGCTCCCCGCGCCCCCATT
>JAAGEH010000214.1:0-10499 GCA_011751065.1 Lasiurus cinereus
GAGAGAGAAGCTGGGGATGGACCCTGTGCCCCACCAGCACATCCAAGGGTGAACCTGAGGAGGAGTGAACCTGAGTAGAGGCGAGGAAGGACTGAAGAAAAGACAGACAAGAGAATACAGCTGAGCCTCCGTGGATATCCCATGCCTGGATGGGGACACAAAAGACCCAGCCTAGAAGCCAATGTTTATTTTATAGTCAGATTACAACAAGGTAGATAAACATGTATACAAATGTTCTCGTTTCGGTAACACTTGCTAAACCTCCCACAGCCATTAGCTACTTAGGAAGGAATTAGGGAGGGCTACAAGGTCTGTCTTAATTATGCTAGGAGAGCTCTTCCCTCCAGGATGAGACTTGTCTGGTGCCCTGCCATCGGTCAGCCTGAGGATTGACCTAGAGGCCCTCCCTACAGGAACCCACAACCTTCGAGGATGCCTGACCAGGAACTTGTAATGAACTTGTAATGTGATGCTTCAAGCAAGGGGAAAACATTTTCAAAGTAGAACTAGTGTATTAAATCAGTAATGGTCATGGCATTAACATCATAGCCATCTCCCATTGGTCCCTGTGCCCAATTATATTTTAAGTGGTACTTTCAAACCCAAAAGATCTGGTTAAAGAAGTTTGGTCTTGTCCACACCGGTTTGGCTCAGTGAATAGAGCATCGGCCTGTGGACTGAAAGGCCCCAGGTTCAATTCCCATCAAGGACATATACCTCGGTTGTGGGCACATGCCCGGTTAGAGGTGTGCAGGAGGCAGCTGATTGATGTTTCTCTCTCATCGATGTTTCTAACTCTCTATTTCTCTCCCTTCCTCTCTGTAAAAATAAATAAATTAGATATGCTTAAAAGAAGGAGGAGGATGAGGAGGAGGAGGAACAAGAGAAAGAGGAGGAAGAGGAGGAAAAGGAGAAGAAGGAGAATAAAAAGAAGTTTGGTCTTTCCCTACCTGGTTTGGATCAGTGAATAGAGCATTGGCCTGCAGACTAAAGAGTCTCAGGTTTGATTCTGGTAAAGGGCATATGCCCAAAGTTGCAAGATTGATTCCCAGTAGGGGGCAAGCAGGATGAAGCCAAAAATGATTCTCTACATCATTGATGTTTCTATCTCTCTCTTCTTTTGCCTTCCTCTCTGAAATCAATAAGTATACATATTTATACAAAAGAAGAAGTTGATGAACAAAATGGTAGATGAGTCAGAGAAGCATCCAACAGACTGTCAAATTACAGCAGGAAAGCTGAGGAGTGTTGGGAGGAGGGGGGCGGTAAGAGATCAACTGAAGGAATTGTATGCATGCATATAAGCATAACAATGGACACAAGACACTGGGCTGGGATGGGCAGGGAAGGCATGTGCCAGGGGGTAGGGGAGACCAAGGCAAGGTCAGTGGGGGAGAGGGGAAAGCAGACATATGTACTACTGTTTGTAATACTTTAAACAATTAAAACATAATAAAAAGAGGAAATTTGGTCTTGTCACTGACCAGTATGGGTCAGTTGGTTAGACAATCATGCCATACACCTCAAATGGTTCTTGGTTTGATCCCATGTCAGGGTAAACGTCTATATTTCCAATTGAATCCCAGTGGTGGTGTATATGGGAAGCAACCAATCAATGTTTCTTTCACATTGATGTATTTCTCTTTTTCTCTCTTTCTATAATCATGCCAGGATTGACCAGACATGTCATTTAATTACTCATCCAGCAGGCCTTCTTTAGGCCTGTGCTAAATGTGAGGCCCTGTGTTAGAAGCCTAGATGCAAAGATGCCCACAGGAGTTCCCACCATCAGAGAACTGACTGCCCAGACAACAGAGAGAGATGATGTGGTTTCACGCTTCCTCCATGTGGATGACTATCTATTCTGTGAATAGAATAGTGGGTTTGCTTTAACCAGCAATTCCATAACCTGGATACTAGCAATTTCCCAGTGAATGCCAAATAAATGTGCCTGTGTTTTCTTACAGGCATGTTATACAATTTTTATAAAAGCACAGATATTACACTAGAGCACACTGAAAAGCAGATTGTTTTTTGCACCCAGACCTCTAGGCTTTTAGGCTACTATACAGCATTACAATCAGTTTCTTCTGTAATTTCCAGGAACATACTATTCATAGACAAGCAAAAAAACAAAAAACAAACATTTTTCTTTGCTTTATTTTTACATTATGAATGTGCTATGTCCCTTGTATTCTTACACTTTTTTTGCTTGTTTTTTGCAACTTTAAACTTTGTGTATGTGTGTGTGACTGTGTGTGTGTGTGTGTGTGTGTGTGTGTGTGTGTGAAAGTGAGTGTACTTGTGAAGAAGGAAACACTGGTCTACTCCTCCTGTTACCAGACAGGCTACCTAGCCCTGAACCAGTTTACATTAGACTAGCTAGTAGCGTGTGGGTTTTTGACTTCATACAGAAAAGAACTCACAACATGAGTCCAGGAAAATGGTAGAGGACGCTTATAAACAGGGAAGAGTTGAGTATAGGCTGAGGTGCTTTGGCTCACTAAGAAGTCAGAAAAATGGGGCCTTGGGGCTAGGTTCCATATTGGGAAGGGTTTGGGGGGGTATAATTGAGATGATCAGGCACTGCCCACTGCAGCCCAGGTTGCAAGCCTCATGGGGTCCCTTAGAGTTTAGGAGATGCCTGACTGTGGGGGAAGGCCCAGGTGTTCCTGCAAAGGAGAGCATTCGTTTTACATGTTTTAAATGTATATTGGCCAGTGTGGATCAGTTGGTTAAGTGTTGTGCTATGTACTGTGTGGTGGTCAGTTTTATTCCTGGTCATGGCACATTTCCAGGTGGTGTGTGAGATCCACAGTTATATGAGTATGAGAGGTAAGTGACCTATATTTCTCTCTCACATCATAACCAATCTATGTTTTTCTCCCACATCGATATTTTCTCCTCTTTGGCTCCTCCCCATCATCTCACTCTGAAATCAATACAAAATGCATATTTTTCAAAGTAAGAGATATTTTATCTATTTGCTATGTAGATCTATTTCATGTATTGTCTTGAAATATTCAATACTCCTCAATGTAAAAATTATGACATATATTAGTGGTCCATTCTTTTTTGAAGAACCAGTGATGCAATGCTTAAATTTTGTGAAAATTTGATAATTGAAAAGAATTTGTAATGGATTCCCACACCTTGTTCTGGAAAAATGGGGAATATCAAATATAAATATTACAGATAAAACCAGAAAAGGAGGCATAAAACCACCTGTGTCCTGGTAGTTGTAAAACAAACACAAATATGCCATGCTCCAGGGAACAGAAGATACCAAGAATTAAAATGGGGTCATGGCAGGAGGCAGGGTCACCACTCCTGTGATGTGTGTTCTCCCCAAGTGTACAGGGTTCCCTCAGTAGAAGGCAGTTTGAGAGGTATGAGCCCAGCAATGACTATGGGCAGCCTCAATCCCAGAAAAGCAACACCACAGCTGACCTCAGGACCAGCTGCATTGAGTAATGACCCCTTGCCCAGGTGAGGACCATTTTATGAGAGGAGACCCTGACCTTGAAGGACATCACTAGAAAGCTGATGTACATTCCATTGAGTTCTTCCCTTGGGATCTCCCCTAAAGTCTCCACCTTTAAATCCCTGAGCACCCAGGACCCAGCATACTCACCCCCCTGGTATCAGGATCCTGCTTGCACTTCCCTCTCCCCTCCCCATCCCAGAGGTGGCTCATCTTGACCGTCCTCACTTCTAAGCTCCCGAGACCCTATCTTTGTCTCCACAAATTGTTTCCTAAGCCCATTACTTCTCTGAGGTATCTCTTCTTCCTCCGTGATTTTCTAAACATGTATTCTTTTACAGTTTTAAAAATAATAATAATAAATTAACCAGTGTCCTGGGACATTCTATGAAGGATTATTATGGTCACCTCACATAGGCAAGACCTAAAACTCAAAATTTGGTTCTGATGTCAGGACTGCTAGTGGCACAAACACAGCAAGAGGGTATGTAATGGTTTATTACTCCCTTCATGGGGCTTTATATGGACAGGAGGGTGACTACAGGCCCAAAAATGGCTGGAGAGAAAAGAGAAAGGCAACTAACTTGGGTTTTTCGGTGTTTGGGGAGGTGGTTGGGGGCCGGTTTTTGCACAGGCAGAGTCTGAGTTAGAACCACAACCTGCTCCTCAGTCTTGTGAAGAAGCAGTGAAACTGTCTGCATGGCTTCCACAGATATGTGTGTGGGGGGATGAGGAGTAGAACCAGGAGTATGGGGTGGGGAGGGAATACATGGTGAAGCCAAAAGGGTGAGGACTAAAGGACATCAGCACAGCCCTTACTGGTGGCTCATTTGGTTGTCAACCCATACACCAAAAGGTCAGCAATTTGACTCCTAGGGCACATAGCCAAGTGATAGGCTCCATTCCTAGTTGGGTTGCATATGGCAGACAGCCAATGGATGATTTTCTTCACATCTACATTTCTATTCCCCCTCCCTAACTCTCCCATTCCCTCTCTAAAAATAAATAAAAACATTTAAAAAATCACCACACATCAGAAACGTACTTGGGCCTTTTGTTATAAGAACTCTCTATTAACACAGGAAGAGAGCAGAACACATGGGACAGATTACAAGGCGGTTCATCATTCATCATTAACTATACGCATTACAAGTGGTTTTGAAGAAGGTCCTAGGCAGGAATATGGCATAAGTTTTTCTGTAAAACCTCCACTGAAAGTATACAAATGTGATCTATTTCTCAAATTATAAAATGAAACTTCTCCCATTTCATAGTCCAGAAAAATGCCAATGTGCTCCCAGTTGACTGAATGGCATGTGACAGATGTATTAGCCCAGAGCTGAAGCTGCCAGCAGCCATTTCTTGGGGATGGTGAAATGAGACTATTCCTAGGGAAAGATTCCTTACAGACGCCCAAGGACCATGCCCCTATGCCTCCTATTTCTCCGTGCCAATAATGCCTGCCAGCATCAAATCCCTCAGAACTCAGGACAGCTGTGTAAATAGTGTGTGCCTGGCAATTATGATGACCAAGTGATGTCTTAGAGTTCACATTTTTTCTATCTCTTGAGATAATGAAACTTGGAGGGGCTGTTTTGGGATCCAGTGTCAAATCTACCTGAAATGTGCAGATCATTTTATGCAGGCCCAAATAATATGGGGGGAGTTTGAAACTCTCCTTCTTTAATTCATATGAAAACATTGCTGGAGTCTCTAGGTTTGGATACTTTCAATACCAGTGAGTAAATCCATGTCTGTCTGCAAACACTTACTGATAATATCACTAAACAGACAGTTTAATATGGAATTGTGGTTTGATATTTGGTTTTTCTCTTCAGTTATTTTGTTTTGAATATTTGTCATTTCATTTATCAAATGCATAAGCATTGCAATCTGTTCCTTTTCCAGGAAACGTTTAAGTTGTTTAAATTCAGAGTATAATTCATCCTTTTGCTTTTATATCTTCTGTCTTAATTCAGAACATTTTGACACTTGCAGTTCTGACCGATTTTCAGTATGTTTAATCTGCTCACTCAAGGACTCAATACAGCTCTTGAGCTTCTTCCTATGAGCAGCTGCAGCTTCTTCAACGGGAATCAGGGGGTGATCCCTGTGATCAGAGGAGACCCTGCACTGGGCACACAACAGCTGCAAGTCCTTCTGACAGAATAGGGCCAGAACCTTATGGTCCTCCTTACACAGGGGTTCCTCTTGCCTTTTCCTCTTTCCCCTGATGATGGGAATCTGCTGAACAATCTCAGTCATGTGACATAATTGGATATTCCTCTTCAAGCTCCTGTCAGGGCAGTGGTGGAGGCAGACAGGACAGGGAAAGGTGTCCTGTAGACCTTCCCAGCACTCGTGGATACAGGAGGCACAGAAGTTGTGCCCACACTCAGCGGTCACTGGGTCTCTCAGGTGATCCAGGCAAATGGGACAGCTCGCCTCTGCTTGGAGCTCAGCCAAGGAAGCTGCAAAGTCTATTGTGCAGTGAGGGTGTCTATTGAAAGGTCTTTCTTCAGTCCATGTGATCATGCAGGAGTGAGGAAACATGAGAAACTGAGGTTTGCTCAGCTCCCCCAATCTCCCCCGCCCCCCAGCCTGCTCCCTGCTCCTTGGAAGCACTAAAAGTTTCCAAGATTTCCAGCTACCAGCTGACGTCCAGTCCTATTGCCGCCCTCTTCTGTATTTAACACCACATTGCACAAGGGATAGAGAATGCTCCTGGTCAAAAACCAAGCTCAATGCAAGTCATTTGTAGTTTCTGTGGACAAATTATATTGCCTTTAAAGGACAGTTCAAGCAGCAGTAACATCAGGTAAATAAAATTATTTGTCATGAGAATATCTAAGGAGAAGTTTGCAACTAAGATCTATTTTGCATCTCTAAAGAAATTATTCAATTAGGAAAATTGATCATTGGCCTCAAATACCATAGAAAGAGTAACAAAAAGATATCCGGATGAAGAGAAGGAGGAGAAGGAGGAGGAGGAGGAGGAGGAAAAGGAGGAAGTAGAGGAGGAAGAGGAGAAAGAAGGAGGAAAAGGAGAAGAAAAAAATTGTTTAAGGGATGCCATAACATTATTTGTGAAGCATTTCTTCCAAATAAAACTAAATCTTATTTAACATGTGACCTTCATTGGTTTCCTGTATAGCCATGTAGCAGGTGAAACACTAGTTCAGGGTATGACTGTGAGATTTCTGAGAAAGATTAGTATTTGAATCTGTGGATGACAAAGGTGGCCCAACCCAATGTCAGTGGGATCATTCACTCCATTGAGGGTCTGAGAGAACAAAACCTTAGCAAAGCTGAATTCACTCTCTGCTAGACTGAATAAACTAACACACTTACCTCCTGTCCTGGGTGCTGCCAGTTCCCAGTCCCTCACACCCCCACTGGAACCTGTACCATCTGCTCTTAGACTCTTAGGCCTTCCATCTACACCACTGTCTTTCCTGGGTCTCCTGCTGGCAGACTGCCAACCATGGGACATCTCAGGCCTCAAAACCTTGTGGCTACTGCTTTTTAATAAATACTTTGCCAGATTCTGATTATTGCTTCTATTTCTCTGGCAAAACTTTAATAATACTTCTGAGGAAGTAATCAGTATAATTTGGACTCTAATGAACAAAACTGGAAATTCTATCATGTTGCCTAAACACAAGTATAAAGAGGAAATAAAAGATATGTGGACGGAAACTGTAGGAATTAAAATACACTTAAACTCATGCTGATATGTTAATGTGTATAATTTCATTTCACTTTGAAATACTTTATCAAAATAGAACTGAAATTTAGATATTTGAAGATTAAAAAAAAACCTTATTAATAATTCTGTTACATTGAGATACTGAATGGCATTAAAAGTAAATAAATTGCCATGGCCTGGTAGCTCCCTTGGTCCCAAAATGACAAGGTTAGATCCCAGGTTAGGCCACTTAAAAGGAGAAAACAATGAAAGCATGACTGAATGGAACACCAAATCAATGTAACTTCCTCTTACTCAATCATTCTGTGTGTTTCGGGGGGAGGGGTCTAGGAGAGGGGGTGTGGGGGTTGTCTCTTTCTCTCTGTCTTTCCACTTTCTTATCCCTATCAAAAAAAATTCTTAAGCAAAATAATTTTTTAAATATTTTCACTAGAACTATATAAATTAAGAGTCAATTTTAGAAATATAAAATATCAATTTAGAAGGAAAAATCATAGATATGTCCTAAACAAAATGGGGGAAAGTTGGTACAACCATAGGTAGAAGAGCAAGAAGATTAGTTATAACATATGGGTTCTTCATGCATGATTTCATATTTTCTCTCCAATTCTGAATACCTAGAATATTCTGACTTAATTTAAAATTAACCTTTTGAATTTCAGTGTTTCTCTGCTCTCTAACAAACAAAAATTTTTATTTTATTCCCTTCTTTCAGCTTCATCCATATCCCTGCATCTCAGAGACAGATCCACCATCTTCTTTCTTCCTCACAGTTGTTTCAAACTGATTCCCTTCACTTCAAATCCATCATCTTGTTCCCTACTTTCACGTCCAATTGCCACCCAAGGAATTTCTTCTATGTAGAAAAATTGAGATTAAAAAAACGCCAAGTCTGGCATTAGAGTTTCATCTGTTTGTAGGTTATGTGGGCTAGATTTCAGGTCTGAACTATCTGCCATTGTCTCTGGGGTGGGTTTTTTGATCCCCTGATCTTTCAGAGACACGAGAAACCAGGAAAATAATACTCAGCTTCTCTGTCAGGTTGGAGTCAGCATACACTTCAATTTAGGTAAACCTCTTAGAACCTCTGGTTTTAAAAAATAAGAATTTATCACTAGACATGCCTGACATTCAAAAAAAGCAGTTCCATGCAATGCTTCTGACCAGTGTTATCACACACCCATGTCAGTCACCTCTCTGATCAGATTGGGGTCACAGTAAATGTGTTTTTACCAAGTACTTAGGTGATTTAGGTCCAGCTCACATAAAAACTCCAAAAATCATAAAGGCATGTGTCTTATATGTGCTTGAATTCAAGCTAGGATTAACTTACCTGTTCAGGTCCATATCCTGGTAGAGCAGCTGCATAGAAACACAAGGCTCTCATTTCCCATGAGCATATACTCTGTCTGGATCCCCAGCTCACCTGGTGCCAGCTTTCTGTGGGCCAATGGGTGGAGTGAGTCACCAGGAAGGGTCTGGGATGTGTCTTGTACCAGTTGTGAAGTTAGTGCTGTGAACTGGCATTTATATACACTGCTAGGAGGGTGGAGTTAGGAGTTCCCTCATCAGACCAGTAGCTCCACCCTGGAGGAGGGAATGTGGCAGGTGGGGCTTAGCAGTTGTTCAGAGTTGCTGGTGGATGGGATGGAAGGGGGTGAATCTCCCTTGAGATAATCAGCTCAGCAGAGGCCTGCATCTCATTTGCATAATTGAAGGTGGACTTTTGTAATTCCGGAACCACCCTCTCAACACCCTTTAAATCCATCTTTGCTCATTAAGAAGTAGACACCTGAAGGCTAAGGGAGCCCCATTTCTTTTCTCACCTTGGAATGTTCGAAGCCCACCAGTTTCACCCCTCGTCATCCCCAGTACTCTGCAGTCCTACCCTGTCTCCCCACACTCAGAGCATGGCACCCTTTGCCACAGCACTTTTGTGCAGGCAGGTCCATGGTAGCCCCTTGCCCTTATGCACTGTTTACCCCTTGCCCTGATATTCTTTCTTTAAGTCCCAGCCTAATTGTTACTCCCATTGAGAAGCTTCTTTGAGCTCTAAAATTCTTTATCAATTAATTTGGGTCATATTGCTTATTAGGGAATTTAGATTTTATATTGACTGACAAAAGATTTTACCTTTTCATTTTTTAAATTTATTTTTAATGCTGTGCATTTAGATGATTTTTGTTTGTTTTTGTTGATTTTAGAGAGGAAGGGAGAGGGAGAAAGAGAGAGAAACATCACTGATGAGAGAGGATCATTGATTAGCTGCACACCTCCCACTGGTGACTGAGCCCCAAATCTGGGCATATGCCCTTGATCAGAATCCAACCTGTGACCATTCAGTCAGCAGGCCCATGCTATAGCCACTGAGCCAAACTTTCTAGTACTACAACATACTTTTAAAATAAAACCTTTTCCCATTCAGTGTGGCACAGGGGCCGAGCAGGGAACTATGAAACAGGAGATCAGGGTATGATCCCTGGTGATGGCACATGCCTGGGTTTCCCACTTGATCCAGTGAGGTTCATGTAGGAGGCAGCCTTTCCATGATTCTCTCTCATTCTCAATGTTTCTATCTCTCTCCTTCTCCCTGCCTCATTGAAACCAATACATAGGACATATTTTAACTAAAAATTGAAACTTTTATTACATATTACCAATCAAAAAAGAATGATTGCTATGATGCAAAAACTAGTGACATAAAAATGAAATAATATTCAAGTGACTTTGCTGCTAGATGAGTGATGAAATAACTACAAACTATTTCAAATGAGTTGGTAAGCTCAGGTATTGTTATCGGGGGACCCTCAGTTGGGCCCAGGCTGCCTGTTCCTGTGCCCGATAAGGAAGGCAGGGTTGAATCATATTAGGTGTTTTTTTAGAAGGCTAGCCAACGAAAGAGACAGGGTACTTACAAGCATCAAATCCTGCCTTTCAGAAAGATTCAGGGGAAAGGATTACAAAGGGAAAGGGGCTGGGGCTAGGAATGCAGCTATGTCTGGGCCTGGGGGTCCTCAGGCATCAGCTATTGTAATTAGTCATCAGGCCAATGAGATGATGGCTTGACACCTAGTGGATCAGCCTGACCATGTTTGAGGGTTCTAATTGTGGGATTCTCAGCTGACTTATTTCCCCAATCCCTTCCCATAGGCCTTGAAAAGGAAACAAAGAAAAACTTAATTCCCTATTCACACATAAGAAACTCATGGAGGAAATAAGGGTGAGTCCTTAAAGCTTTCAACATTCAAACATCAAAAGAGGAATCAGGATCTTGATTCTAGGTATTCCTTTCAATAAAAAGGGGAA
>JAAGEH010000215.1:0-16224 GCA_011751065.1 Lasiurus cinereus
AGGTACCACTGTAACTAAATGAAGAGACTATAAAGCAGGGGGAAAGGAGTGATGGGACAGGGACAATTCAAGAGCTCAGGGACTATCTAGAGCAGTGGTTCTCAACCTTTCTAACGCCGCGACCATTTAATACAGTTCCTCATGTTATGGTGAACCGTCATGTAAATATCTGTGTTTTCTGATGGTCTTAAGCGACCCTGCTAGTGGTTCTCAACCTGTGGGTCACTGCTGTAGAGCCTAAGACCATCAGAAAACAGGTCGCGACCCACAGGTTGAGAACCGCTGATCTAGAGCACATGGCCCTAGCAAGCTCCCCCAACTGATTCCAAGTGGAGAGGGGGAGCCAGTAGGAGTGAGTTTCTCAAGAGAAGCCGGAAATCTCAGTTTTACGTGGACACTCACAGTTCTTAAGCTGATGGCTCAGATGTTTGCATAGCACTCTACAGGGCGAATAAAGCACCTCATTAGACTGAATCCAAACCAAGCCAGCCATTGGGAGTGATTCTCGGAAAAATCGCCCCTGTGCTCACCCTGAAATAGGGGTGCCTGTAGACCGCTTCGCAGACTGGCCTGTCCCTTCTTGTTGAATCTGGGGTTTAATCCTCTTTCTCCCACTTCCTGAACCACTACGCTGGTTGTATTTCAAACATTTATCTTCCCCTTTAAATTACTGTGATTCCTTGGGGTTTTATGGCATCAGGCCCAGCTGAAATGAGCCTCATAAATACATAAAAATATATAAAATGAGAATTGTCTATCCGGTGACTAATCTTCCAAGCAGAGTCAAAGATCGTCGCCAGCAGACAAATAAGAGTGATGGCTTCATTTAGTTTCATTCCGCTACCTCCTCGGGGAGAGGGTGAGCTGTTATTTATGGGTGTTGTTATTTCAAGTATTTTTTTTTGTTATTGACACTTACATGCAAGCAAATGCAGAGAAACATAGGACAAACGGCCGTGACTTTCTGTAGCTGCCTCATCTGAATGTGAGGAAGAAAGGAGAGGAGAACCCTACCAGGGTAGCTCAATGGTTGAGCATCAACCTATGAACCAGGAGGTCATGTTTCAATTCCCAGTTAGGGCACATGCCTGGGTTTTGGGCTCAATCCCTAGTAGGAGGGGGCAGGATGGGAGGTGGAAGGGGAGGGCATGCAGAAGGCAGCTGATCAATGATTCTCTCTCACCATTGATGTTTCTATCTCTCTCTCCCTCTCACTTCCTCTCTGAAATCAAAAAATAAGTTTTTTAAAAAGGACAGGAGGCAAGAAAGCATGCCTGTGGGCATATTCTTAGTCTTGCTGGGCTTTAGTGGCTGCATCTATAACGTGAGCAAAACATTGTTACCCAGCAAGCACTCACTGACCGAGGCACGTAGAAGCCAAGACTATGGCACGGGTTTAAGAAAAGAAAAACCTCTGATTATGAGGAAGTCGAATGGCACGGAGACATCGGAGGCCACGTTCAACTCTGTCTCCCCAATGGAGGAGTCAGAGCAAGATGTCAGGGGTTTCAGCACTGAACCTCCTGGACAGTGGCCCCTTTGCTTCCGGAAGGGTTCCTGGTGCCCAGGTTCTGGTCAAGCCTTGCCTTTGGCTCGGGGGTAGGGGTGGGCAGTTAAGGGTCCACCGGTGTTACTCTTGAGTGGTATATTCAAGGTTTAAACTCTGGTTCCGGGTCTGGTCAGAAACAGGACAGAACCACTTTGAGCTGGTCCAGTGGTTACAACGTGGACGCCTACTCTGTGGGTTTGTTGAAGACAAAAGGAACCTACGCAGGCGAAGCTGTCAGCAGTTGTGTCTGTTGTTGTTTGTTGACATTATTAGTCTCCATGACTACAATGTGTCTCCGGGATTGTTGCTGGCTCCCTTCCCCCTTCCTTCCTCTGTTTGTTCTCCTTCAGGGGCCAATGATGTCCTGGGGAGCATCCACCTCATTCTCGTCCCCACCGGTTAGGTACCTTGGGCTTCCATCGAAGATACACGGCCCCCACCCCTTCACAGATGAGCTCCCGGGTTACAGGACCGTCCCGTTTGTGCCGGCCTTGCAATAAGTCAGGGCTTGAGTTTCTTTCTGATGACTTGTTCATATCGTTGGCTTAATCGTGAAAACAGTTTAAGCCTTTTTCATGACATTGTTGCCTGGATCCATGGAAGAAGTGGAAAGATCGCAACCACGTATGTTGCTGTCATCTTAACATACTCCTTCAACCAGCGGTCCCCCACCTTTTGGACTTCACGGACCACCAGTGGTCCACAAACCACCGGTTCGCAACTGCTGCCTTCGACGAAAATGATTTTATAACTTTAGAAAGGAATAATATTTTAAATCAGTGGGAATCATGTCCACCAACTCTGTTTGGTCCACACTAGATGACTATTTGGTTAACATTAAATAGGCTTTTTAGGAAAAAAATATTTCATCCATCTTGAAGCCTATACGTTGCTCCTTATAATACAACCCAACGCCACACCGGGCTCAAAACCCCAGGCGACAGTTCCTCATCCTGCTGACTGGGAGCTGTGTCTCAGCTCTCAGTCGGAGTGTGTCTTTGGGCAAAATCTTTGGCTCTCCTTCTCCTCCAGCAGGCCCTCTTTTTTTAATTACCTTTTCCCATTTCCAATCCCAAGCTTTTAAATTCTCTGCAAATAGAGATCTAGTTAAATGAACTTGGCCAAATGGCGGCTCTGGGAAGACAGGAAACATGTCTTGTATTTCTCTCCCAGAGCCTAGCAGATATCTGGCAGCAGAGTGACTGTTCGAGGAAAATGTTTAAATGGTTTCGTGGAATTGAATATATGCTCCTCACACGCTGTCTGGCACATAGTAGGTGCTTAATAAACATTGTCGAGTGAATGAATGGGTTGTGGCTAACAGTGATAAGGCTGGCCAATTGGTTAAAATATGAAGGTTATTAGGAATTGTAAGTAAAATACAGAGGACATTGAAATGCGTGGCCATCTTCCCAGCAATCTTTAAACAAAGTACCATATTTTCCAGCATATAAGACGACTGGGCATATAAGATGACCCCAACTTTTGAGAAGATTTTCCTGGGTTAAAAAGTTGTCTTATGCCCTGACTGGTTTGGCTCAGTGGATAGAGCGTCAGCCTGCAGACTCAAGGGTCCCAGGTTCAATTCCGGTCAAAGGCATGTACCTCGGTTGTGGGCACATCCCCAGTAGGAGGTGTACAAGAGGCAGCCGATCGATGTTTCTCTCATCGATGTTTCTAACTCTTTATCCCTCTTCCTTCCTCTCTGTAACAAATCAATAAAATATATTTTAAAAAAAAGAAAAGTCATCTTATATGCCGGAAAATATGGTAATTTTCTCTTTCCTTGCCCTTAACAAGTCGAGAGAAATCTCTTCCTCAGCTAAGGTGGGGGTGGGGGGGTGCACCCCAGGAAATGTGGATAGCTCACCCCTGAGGCATACCTCAAGATCTAGCTTGAGATTGTTAGTAGTTCCTGGATTTTGAATTTGCTGCATTTCTAGGTCTTGTATATTTTAAATATAGCACTTGTCCTGTTTTCTCAGTAAGAGATGGCTATTTCTGTCTTTAAAAACAAGCAAAACAAAGCAAACAAAACTCTGTATTCCTCCAAGAAACAGCTGGAAAGTGTAACCGCTTCTTTCCCTCTTGACCGAGGGTGGCTTCCAAGACTTGGATTACAGCGTCTCATCTTGGTTTCGGGCAGCATCTTGAGCCAGTTTCTACCATTCTTGAGTTACTGCTTCTTTATTCATGATGCCTGCCCTCTGCCCTCGAGAGATGCCATTGCCCAAAGCTACTTAAATCAAGTGCAAGCTTCAAATGTGCAACCTAATAGGGCCCACCCCGCTAGCAGCAGGGAAACTTCTGCCCCTTTGGAGCTCAGCTGGCACCCCCAGGGACCCCAGCCTTGACCTCCCCCATCCCATGATGAAAGCAGCTGCCCTTTCCCGCTGGAAATGGCCGCTGCCCGCTGCCAGCCATGCAGTTCTCGGAGTGACCAGCAGAGGAAGCAGAGATCCTCGGGGATCAGTGGTCCAAAGGGCAGAAAGAAGGTAAAGGCTGGGAGACAGGAATGACCTTGAGAGCAAGAGTTCCCTCTGAGCTGCCAAATGTGCGATCTTTCAAATACCCCTTAGATTCAAGTTAGAAGGACCCACGAGCCATTCCCAACTCCTCCCCACATTGCTCTTCATTCCCTGCTCTGGATGCGCCCAAATATTCCAATGTGCTCATCGTGGCTCCCTCCTGGCAAACCAAGTCTCTCTGAGGTGCATTTGAAATTTTATCTTCTTAAAGACCCTGCTTTAATTTTAGTCCGATGTCCCTGGGACACATAAAGTGACGCCTTTCTTGGTTCTCTTATGGGGGTTCAGCTCTAGTTGATGGGGAGCCCAAAGATGGTGGAAGGTGAGGAGGAGGCCTGTGCCTGGCAGACCTGTGATGGAGAGGCAGGCGGGTTCCCCGTGTCCCGTGGTGTGAGCAGAAGGAAGCTTCTAGATTCCAGGGCTGCAGATGCCAGCAGAGGCTCACCACAGTGATTGCATCTACAGAAACACAAATATAAGAAGTATATTGCACTCATTTATTCCTCCCATAGTTATAGACTCTCTTCTCCATGAAAAGATACTGCACCTGGTATTACTCCAAGACATTAAAGTGCTAATACTGGATATTAAACCAGCACTTCCCATAATCTTCATAGTTTATCAGAATAGCATGGAGGATCATGGCAGCCGACCAAGAATCTGAAAGACACAAGGCTGATGAACAAGGAGCTGAAGAAACAAAGCAGAATACAGCTTATGGGAGTCAAACACCACCCCTCCTACAGAGAAAGAGATAGAGAGGGGGAGCGGGAGAGAGAGAGAGAGACAGAATGGAGAGAAGAGACCAAACATGCCCAGTGAGATGCCATGATGAGTCAGGAGCAACCTGACAGTCCTGGGAACATACAGAAAGGTAAGTAGAGGACAGCAAAGACCCTCATCTTTCACTGTGGTCCCGTGTAGACATGGCTGGCCACCAATTCCTAATGCAGCCCACTTCCCACACTGGGAAGCAACAGCCATCAATTCAAGTGACATGGCCAGCCCTCTGCAGTCCAGATGTCTTGCTCTCGGAATAAAGACCTCCGAGGTCCTGAGAGGCCAGCCTCGTCTTCCTCACCTGGCGTGACCCCTGCTCTCTGGGCTCCAGCTCGTGGGCCTTCTGAAATCGACAAGCATCTACTTTACTCTGTCGGGAAGGTTCTCACCGCCAGGCTAACTCAGCTCTCCCAAGAGACGACTCAGCAGGCATGGGTTTGCTGAGACAGGTCCGCCAGCCTCGTGGCTGAGAGGTACAAGGCCCGAGCCGGGCTCCCCCTCCGTGGCCCCCAGTGGGGGGTCCCCCAGGATTTTACAGGGGAGCTACCTTTGAGCCCATGGCCTCCTCCTCACTGGGGACTTCACAGTCCCTGTTAAGGGGCTCCATGCTCGCCTGCAAGTCAGGGCAGAGGCCAGTCCTGCTTCTGGTTGAGAACTGCTTTCGTTCAGAAGAGCTGTGAGCACCCACTAACTAAGTCCAAGCCCCACTTCGTACACAAGTGTAGTGTGGAGTTCTTTTGCTTTTTTTTTTTTAAATATTACAGTGGTACCTCGAGATACGAGTGCCCTGACATACGAGATTTTTGAGATATGAGCTATTTTTGCTTTGAAATATGAGCAACAGTTGAGATAGGAGTAAATCGCTCGGATGGGCTGGCTGCACATGACCCACCAGTTTACCACGACCCACCAGTTTACCGCGACTCGAGCGTCTCATAGTTTCCCATGCCTCAAGGTTACGGAACGAATTAAACTGGTATCTAGAGGTACCACTGTATTATTATTAGTAGTAGTAGTAGTATTGATTTTAGATAAAGAAGGGGGGAAAGGCAAGAAAGAGAGAGACATAGATGTGAGAGGAAAACATGGATCGATTGCCCCTCCACATGCACCCTGACCGGAGATGGAACCCACAACCTGGGTATGTGCCCTGACCTGGAATGTAACCCGCTCCAACCAACTGACCCCCCCACCCTACCACCGCTGGCCAGGGCCACAGTGGAGTTGTTCAAGTTCTCTAGTGAGTAGGAGGATGGATCGATGAGCTCTGAAAAATGCATGAGGCCTCTGAAGCGCACGCCAGGAGTGGGAACAGGATCCGTGTCCGGGGCCTCCGGTCGCTGCCTCGCATTATTTATTGAGGGGTTTTCCTGGTTGCCTTCAGGAGTGGAGATTCATTTACCAAGAGAGCTTGGTTTACAAGCTTTCCTTTCCATGCCGCCGCATTAATATTCAACGAGAGCAGTGTTAGATCTCACCTGCGCTGTGTGGGCGGACCGCACGCTCCCCGGTGGCTGGCTCTTTGAAGCTGCAGAGTGATTGCCAGTCTGATCCGTGGGATTTTCATGGAAATTGCCAGAATTCAAGGTTAGCCTTCGGTGCTGCTTACTTTTGCATGAATATCCAGCTGCATCCAAGCACGGATATCAAACCTTATTAGCAAGTGATGGAAGTTCAGTGGAGAGGGAGGCCCTTAGGGACCCTGAGCCACTTTTCATTCTGCAGGAGTTGGTTGAGGAAGCCTGTGCATGTCTCCGTTGCTAATAAAGAGGAAGAAGGCTCTTGAGGTGCCTTGGAATCTGAGGCTCTCAGAAATGCAGGCTCCTGGCCAGTGTGGCTCAGGGCTGAGCATCGACCTCTGAACCAGGAGATCTCAGTCTGATTCTTGGTCAGGGCACATGCCCAGGTTGCAGGCTCAATCCCCAGTGTGGGGCGTGCAGGAAGCAGCCAATGATTCTCTCTCCTCATTGATGTTTCTCTCTCTCTCTCTCTCTCTCTCTCTCTCTCTCTCTCTCTCTCTTTCTCTCTCTCTCTCTCTCTCTCTCTCTCTCTCTCTCTCTCTCTCTCTCTCTCTCTCTCTCTCTCTCTCTCTCTCCCTTTCCCTTCTTCCTCTCTGAAATCAATAAAATATATTTTAAAAATGCATTCATTGGTTCCATACGCATCCCCAATTCCTCATACAGATTTGCTTAAGCAGTTCTCACAGGGAGACAGAGCATAAAAAAGGATCTTTTAGACTTAAAGGGATATTTAGAAATTAACATCCTTCAATTGACTAAAATTAAGAGCTCAGCCGAAACCGGTTTGGCTCAGTGGATAGAGAGTCGGCCTGCGGACTGAAAGGTCCCAGGTTCGATTCCTGTCAAGGGCATGTACCTTGGTTGCAGGCACATCCCCAGTAGGGTGTGTGCAAGAGGCAGCTGATCCATGTCTCTCATCTATGTTTCTAACTCTCTATCCCTCTCCCTTCCTCTCTGTAAAAAAATCAGTAAAATATATTTTAAAAAAAAAAGAGCTCAAACTGGAAGGGGTCACAGAACTATCTAGAGGCAGAGGCAGGATTTTTTTATTATTAACTCTATTATAGATGTCCCCCATTTGCACCCCCTTTGCCTCCCTCCACCCTGCCCTCATCCCTCCTAGGCCTTCACCATATTCATATCTATGTCCATGGCCTTGCATAGATGCATGTATATTCTTTGCTTGTTCTCTTCCCATCTCCCCCCGCCCCCCACCCCGCCGAGATTTGTCAGTCTATTCCATGCATTCATGCCTCTAGTCCTGTTTTGTTCAGCAGTTTCTTTTGTTCTTTAGATTCCACGTATAAGTGAGATCCTGTGATCTTTGTCTTTCTCAGAGACAGGATTCGGACACAGCGTGCAGAACTCTCTAGTTGATGCTCTTTCCATTGTCCTAAGCTACCACCCATCAGGTCAAACAGAGGCCCTGTTTTCAAAAAGTGGGGCCCACCCCTCACTTTTCTCCTAAAGAACTGAGGCCCTAACTCCTTGTGGACCAGAAGAGGCTCAGGAGTGTCAGTCCTTATGCTGATTGAATTCGGTGTATCTCAAGTGATAGAAGGATCCACTTGGAAAGATGAACTTTGACCTTCTAAATGAGTTTCTTAGCAACAGGGTCCTTCTTTTGGGTGAGCGGTGCTGTGCCTAGGAGGATGCTGAGCAGCATTCCTGGCTCTGTCCAGCAGAAGCTGGGAGCTAACCCCACCCCCACCTGTGACAACCCAAAATGTGTTCAGTCAGAGCCATCTGCCCCTGGGAGCAAAATCACCCACGGCTGAGGACCATTGATCCAGCTTCCGACACTTCCCCCTGGTGTGAATGGTGAACAGCAGGAGCCATTGTCTGGGAATAGATTCATGGGATGCACGCTCAGTATAGATTTTCCTCAATCGACTGGTTCTTCTCCTGTTTGGGTATTGATTTCTTCCGAAGCTGAAATGCATTCAGACTTGTGTGTGAGTCTGAATATATTGAGAATGTTCAGGAAGCTTTGCATTCCTGATAGGAGGGGGTCTCCTGGTCTTCGGCTACAGAGACGCAGGTTTAATGAAGCGTTTTCCACACAGTTGGGCCGGCCATGACCCGAAGGCCACCCTTAGCGGGCACGGCAATCTTAAAGCATCTATCACAGGTGGATATGGCACCACCTGGGCAGTCTGTGCCGGTCAGAGTGGAGGTGAGGAGTTGAGATGGCACCAGTGGTTAGGGGCAGGGGGGAAATATTAGTGGCACCAAAGGTTCCCAGAGGGCAGGGACAAAAGGGTGAGAAGTAGACCATTATGACCAATAACAAGGTATGCCATTGAAATTATGGCCAAATCATTCCTCGAGGCATAAATCATAAAACCCTCTGACTGGCATGGTGTGAGGGGTGCAGCTGTGGTATGGGGGCTGCAGGCTGGGGAGGCAAAGTGGAGAAATGCTTCCAAAACACAGATGCCCCAGGAAGGTTGGGCCATCATGGTCAGACCCAGGGACAGGGCCCTCTCGTCCCCTGGAACCTACCTCTGCTCCCCTACTGCCGTCCCCGTGTCCTCTCTCTCCTCCTCTCTGCCACATCCCATGATGCAGTTCAGTTCCTTTTCCATTCACTTTTCTCTATCTGTGGCGCTTGATCTCGTTTTCATCTCTCCTTGTTCTGTCTCTATGTTTCTTCCCTCTGTTTCCGTGTGTGTGTGTGTGTGTGTGTGTGTGTGTGTGTGTGTGTGTGTACAGTGGTACCTTGAGATACGAGTGCCCTAACATACAAGATTTTTGAGATACGTGCTATCGAGCGAGCAATTTTTGCCTTGAAATATGAGCAACAGTTGAGATAGGAGTCATCGCGCGGATCGGCCATTCTGCACACGACCCACCAGTTTACCTCGACTCAAGCGTTTCATAGTTTCCCACGCCTCAAGGTTACGGAACGAATTAAACTCGTATCTCGAGGTACCACTGTATTTCCATCTCTCTGATCTCTAAATTCAGAGCGGGATGGAGAGGAAAGCTAGACAGAAACAAGGAGGAGGAAGTTAAATGATAGTCAGTGTACATCCTCGCTGAGAACAGACGTGAACACCACGGTAACAGATTTCATTAGAGACAACCCTAAGCCCGGGCGTCGGCTCCACCCATGTGTGCGGCCACATGGATTTACCCGCAAGAGGCCTATGCACCTGAGAGAGATGACTTTTGGGAATTCAAAGCAAGAGAGATCCTGAGCTCCTGAGTCACTGCTGCTGTCAAACACGTGGAAGAACCCAAGAGGCTCCTGGCTACGTAGCTACAGATGAGGAGCCCCGGGAGCATGCAGAGGGCCGAGACCCCTACTTGCTCCTGGAGAAGATCCAGGGGCCTCTGCAGCAGCTGGACAAGCATCTACTCCCCCAGGGAGCAGGGAAACTGGAAGACGGGACTTTGACTTGGCCTCAGTGGAGAAGGAAGGATGGGTGACAGGTTTATTAAAGGTACCTCGGTCCATTCAAATCTCACCCCATGTGGCGCCCCTACAAGCTCAGAGCACAGGATGGACCCTGTGAACCACAATCACGTTGGCGCTTGTTATTGTTCAAGAGTGATTCCCATGTTGATGGACGCAGAGACTGTCACCCTACACCTTCAGAGAGGGCTCATGGGCATTCCCAGTCCACCCCAACCAAGAAGGAAGGGCATCTGCGTTAGTGTCCTGTAGCTGCCGTAACCAAGTACCGCCAACGTGGCGGCTTGAATCAACACATGTAATGCTCTCGCAGTTCTGGAGGCCCGAAGCCCAAACCAAGGTGTCATCAGAGCTGGGCCCCGTCCCAAAACGCTAGGAAAGAACCCTTCCTTGCCTCTTGTGGTCTCTCGTGGCCCTGGGCATTCCTTGGCTTGTGGCCACATCACTCCAACCTGCCCCTCCATCTTCACAGAGCATCCTCCCTCCTCTGTGCCTCAGCTCTCCCTCTGCCTGTGTCTTATGGAGACACATGTCCTTGGATTTAGGGCCTACCTTAAATTCAGGTAGATCCTGACCTTCATTACACCTGCAAAGACTCTTTGTCCAGATAAGGTCACATTCACAGATTCTGGGGGCTATGACAGGGGCATATCTTTTGGGTGAACCCTAATCAACTCACTGAAGACAGAAACAAAGGTAAAAAAAAAAACAGTAGTTCCCAGCTCATGTCCCTGGAGGAGCCCCAGCCCATAACTACAGCTTCTGAGAAGGAGGATATGTGATGGTGCCTTTTCACATGCATTATCGAATCCAATCCTCACATAACCCTACAGGATAGGTTCTGCCATTGATCCCATTTTGTGAATGAGGAAACTGAGCCCTGATTTAGAGCAGATGAAATGCAGGCAATGTCATCCCGACCTCTACTCTAAATCCCCACCATTAGAATCATTGTTTAGTTTCTAGGGTGGGAGACAGGTACAGGGAGAGCAGGGAAGGTGAGACCATCAGGGCCCACATCCAGGTTGTCACTACTGTTTTCCATGACGCTTCTCTCTTCTCTTGGAGCAGTGGTCGGCAAACTCATTAGTCAACAGAGCCAACTATCAACAGGACAATGATTGAAATTTCTTTTGGGAACCAAATTTTGTAAACTTAAGCTCTTCTAACGCCACTTCTTCAAAATAGACTCGCCCAGGCCGTGGTATTTTGTGGAAGAGCCACACTCAAGGGGCCCATGAGCCGCATGTGGCTCAAGAGCCTTAGTTTTCCGACCACTGTCCTGGAGTCATATGTGCATCAATTGTCTCTATCCAGAGGCGTCTGAAGAACATGCAAGGTGGATGGATGATTAGAGAACCCCATTTTCCAAGTGGTCCTTGGACTAGCACATGGGGTGGGATTTGAATGGACCCAGGTACCTTTAATAAGCAAAGCTGTCCACCGCTTACATGGGTGCTCGCTGCTGCCTAGGCGCATGCGTGATGAAGAGAGCTCATTTGCAGCATTCACCCGGTTGATAGGGCTACTTTGGGTGCTACTCAGAAAGCACACACACTGTCAAAAGAGCTAATAGAGCATCAGACACCCTCATAAAGCTTTGCCTGAGAAACCGGGTCACCAGAGAGAGTGGGTATTAAGGGGGGCCTGGCAGATCTACACAGCAGACATGGATCGCCCATGTACAGTAGTACCTCGAGATACGAGTTTAATTCGTTCCGTAACCTCGAGGCGTGGGAAACTGTAAGACGCTCGAGTCGTGGTAAACTGGTGGGTCATGTGCAGCGGGCCGATCGCGCGATGACTCCTATCTCTAATGTTGCTCCTATTTCAAAGCAAAAATCGCTGACTCGACGGCTCGTATCTCAAAAATCTCATATGTTAGGGCACTCGTATCTCGAGGTACCACTGTATAGAGGTGCGGCACTGAGATAACACCATTATTCATGATTCGCAGTCCTCCCCATCTTTCCCAGCTGCGCTGACCCTCTGGATCACTCTCTCTAAAGTGCGAGCCCCTAGAGACAGCAGGCAGCTATGGTGGGCTCTGTCCTTTGATTCCACACACATGTTTCCAGGTCATCGAGGACCTGTGCCTCCTGCCATCCAGCTGGGACCCAGATGGGATTTTGCTTTTGAGGGGCTTAATCCATCCCTCACTTCATGGGGAGCTGCTGGGTAGAAACTCATTCCCGGATCTGTGACAGCACATTATTAGCACGTCACGTGTTCCAGCGTCACTGGGCCTCGGGAAGAGCAAGCGTGCTCTTGGCCTACATTTTAAAATAACCCCGGAGGCCAGTGAGCTCCACATGTCAGGTATTCTTAACAACACCAAGAAACAGTAGTCATGCCGGGAACGGTGTGGCTCAGTGGATAGAGCGTTGGCCTGCAGACTGAAAGGTCCCAGGTTCGATTCCAGTCAAGGGCATGTACCTTGGTTGTGGGCACATCCCCAGTAGGGGACGTGTAAGAGGCAGCTAATCGATGTCTTTCTCTCATCGAGGTTTCTAACTCTATCTCTCTCCCTTCCTCTCTGTGAAAAATCAATAAAATTTATAAAATAAAAAAAAAGAAACAATAGTCATGTTAATAAGTCAGAGGACAAATTAACATAATTTGCTTATCAGGCTCTTAGCAATAAAGACAGTCACTTCTAGGAAACTGGATATGTAAAAACCCACAAATTTCAAAATGTGGTCCATTAGAGTTGACTCATATGTAAAATATTCTTCCCGCTACAAAGAACTTTTCCAGTTTATGTCATTTCTTAATGACAGCTGTTAGTTATTTCATGATATCTGTTTGCAAATGACTAACCCCCACTAGGAGAGAATAAAGAACACGTCCACCGCCGGAAATAAAGATAAATCATGTTCAATGTTATCATCAAAGGCATTCGGGGCAGGGGGTGTCATTGCTTTTCATTAAACACCCCCTTTTCCAGGAACAAGACTAATGCCCATCACCAGATACACTAGACCCTTGACCTTACCCTCCGTCGGGACAGACCTCATGCCTCCTTGCTTCCCAGCCTGAATCCCGACCCACCAGCTTCCAAAACCCTTCCCACGGGAAGGCCACGTTATGATGCCAGTCTTCCTCCAAGAGTCCCGTGCCAGTTTATCCTCAGGCCCTTCTGAGCGGCTTTCCCTGGATCCCATTCACCATCCGAGGACCACGTCGAATGAGAGCTCCTTGGATTTCTCGGAGCCAAATCTAAAGTGTTACGAGGCCATTTTGCCAAAAGCGATCCGAGAAGCCCAGTAGCTTGAAGGTGACACAGTCCGTGGAACTGCCGGGACCAGATCCGACACCCCGTTTTGTCTTTTCTCTGTCACCCCTGGAGCCCCTTGCTCCCCAGAATGCTTCCCATCACACCTGGTGGGCACGTCTGCCTCAGCTGTAGTTTTCCTTTTTCTCTTTACTTACATGGCATCATTATTTTGGATGTAGTTTCTCTTCCCGTGGTGGGCTTCGGAAGGACATGGTGACCTCATGTGGTAAAGCAGTGGTTCTCAACCTTCCTAAGTCCGCGACCCTTTAAGACAGCTCCTCACGGGGTGGTGACCCCCAATCATAAAATGATTTCCGTTGCTACTTCATCACTGTCATTGTGCTCCTGTGATGAACTGTCATGTAAATATCTGATAGGCAGGATGTATTTTCGTTGTTACAAATGGAGCATCATTAAAGCATAGGGATGAATCACAAAGACAATATGTAATTATATATTGTGAAATATTTATTTCTCATGACAAATAAATGAAATGTTGTCTTGAATCGTGGTGTCGCATGGGCAACCGTCTTCATAGGACAACAGTAAACGACATGGCTACACTTTGCTACACCGAGGAACGGTGTGTTGGCTCCTAAGACCATGGGAAATAGGTGTTTTCCGCTGGTCTTAGGCGACCCCTGTGAAAGGGTCGTTCGACCCCCAAAGGGGTCGCGACCCACAGGTTGAGAACCGCTGGGTGAAAGGGTGACACTGAAAGGTTTCTGTGCCAGAGAGCCCAGCACCTTAGAGGAGAGGATGATGTCTTCGCTGTGAGCTCTGGCAAGGGGTCTCCACAGCCTCACCGGGTACAGGGCTCCCCTCTGAGCCCTGGGGGGCCCATCACGCGTGCCCAGGAGCCCTGGGCACCCACGGGCCACCGGAGCCACCCAGCTAACTCTGCGCGTCTCTTTGCAGGTGACCTCATCCACTTGCCTCCGTACCTTCGCATGGACTTCTTGCTGAACCGCAGCGCTGCGGGCACCAGCAGGGACCTGAGCCTGGGGCAGGCGTGCTTGGAGCCGCAGAAAAGTCGGACCCTGAAGCGCCCCACGGTCCTGGAGCCCATCCCCATGGAGGCGCCCGCGGCCACGTCCTCCGCCCGAGAGGGACAGCAGTGGCCGCAGGGGGCCGTGGCCACATTACCTCAGCGCGAAGGGGCCGAGCTGGGCCAGGCGGCTAAGATGAGCAGCTCGCAGGAGTCGCTGCTGGACTCGCGGGGCCACCTGAAGGGCAGCAATCCGTATGCCAAGTCGTACACGCTGGTATAACACACGGCCTGGCCGGAGCGCGGGTGTAAATACGGTTTAAAAACAAACAAAAAACGAAACACAAAAAAAACACACACACAAAAACTCAATCAAAGCTACCTTTTTTTTACGGAATTCCAATATTTATAATGAAAGAAAATTGCCAAAATATATTAAAAAAAAAAAAAACAACAACACAGAGAAACGACTGCAGCCACAGACAGTGCAAAGACTCCTGCTTTTTTTCGGTCTGAGTGTGAGCTCCATCCCGCCTGGGCATCTGAATTTTTGGGAAAGAAGTCCAGTTTTATGATCTTCAACAGGCTCTTAACTGCATTTTTACTGATTTTCTACACGTGCATGGGGGGGACTCCTGAAACCCGCTGACCGGAAGTTCTGATCACACACACGACGGGAGAGAGAAAACAGGAGAGGCAATTCCGCTCTCTGTGGATCTGCGTGGAACGCTGGCACGCGCGTGGGGGCAGGGGGAGGCATAGTCCATGGTTTGCACACCGTCCGTTCCCGTTAGAAACTGGGGCCTGGGTCTGACCACCTTCTGTGGTTCCTGAGGATGAGCGCCGTCCATGAAGGGGGAGGGAGGGGTCGATCTGGTTTTCTTTTTTTTTCTTTCTTTTTTTTTCGTTTGGTTTTTTTTTTTTTTTTTTTTCATTTCCAGAGACACTCTTGGCATTTTGTCTAAGCGAAATAAAGAAGAAAAGGTTGTCTGCCTTCATTTCCATGTCTGCTTCCCTGGCCTCCTCCTTCCGGATGCTGCTGCTGTTGGCGAGGTTCCAGAGCTGAGACCCAGACCCCGAGACACCAGCCAGGCGGCCCGCGAGCCGGCCTCCTCCGTGGGAATGTCTGGGGGCAGCTGGTCTCGGGGTTCCGCGCGGGGCTGTCCTGAGCCTCCCAGATGTGGTGCTCCCCGCCCCCCTCCCCCCTGCCCCCCAGCGGGGCCAGAGGGCAGCAGAGATGGCCCGAGAGCCACACCCAGCCCACTGCTGTGTTTATAAATAAAGTTTTATTGGCACACAGCCACACGCACCAGTCGCATTGTGTCTGCTTCATGCCACGGGGGCGCCGTGAGGTGTTGGTTACGGCAGAGATGGGTTGATGGGCGAAGCCGCAGGGGGTTAGCATCTGGCCCAGGACAGAGAGGTTCCCCCCCAACCCCCCTGCTGCTCCACATTGAGCCCCATTTGCTGGCAAAGGAGGGGGAGACCAGGAGGAGGCTTCTTTGCGTTGGTCCCGGTGCCCTGTGGCTGGTACCCTAAGTCTGCAGGAGACCATCTGTCATGCCTGATTCACCCTCCTGCAGCCAGAGGCAGACCGGGCAGGAGGAAGCGATGTTCCTCGGAGATCGAAAGCTTCTCTTCCTGTCCTCTCGGTTTGCACTGTTCACCCCGGGGCTCGTTCTGCGGGGAGCTTCCTCTTAACCAGCCTGAGCTGCCTTCTGCACAGTGTGCGCTGGCGAGTGTGTGATCCTCCCACACAGCCATCCCTCCCGACTCTCTGTCCCGAAAGGGGAAGGTTCCCGAGACTCCCCGCCAGAGGTTTGGCCACAAACGGAAAACGTGATCAGACCAGTGCCCCACTGCTTGGTCGCCCCGGAAGGCTGCACACGCCCCCTTCCTCTCCTTCACCGTCCTGGGCTCCCTCCCCGTTAGCACAGGCTGGTACAAGTATCACCATCCGGAAACATGTTCAGAGTTTCTCCCTCTTCTCCTTCCTCCCTCCCTCCCTCTCTCCTTCCTTTCCTATCTGCTTCCTTCCTTCCTTCCTTCCTTCCCTCCTTTCCTCCTTCTTTCCTTCCTTTCCTCCTTCCTTCCTTCCCTCCTTCCTTTCCTTCCCTCCTTCCTTCCTTTCCTTCTTCCTTCCCTCCTTCCTTCCTTCCTT
>JAAGEH010000215.1:16234-38993 GCA_011751065.1 Lasiurus cinereus
CTTTCTCCCTTCCCTCCTTCCCTCCTTTCCTTCTTCCTTCCCTCCTTCCTACCTTCCTTTCTCCCTTTCTTTCCTCCTTCCCTCCTTTCCTCCTTCCTTCCTTCCCTCCTCCCTTCCCTCCTTCCTTCCCTCCTTCCTTCCTTCCTTCTCTCCCTCCTTCCTTCCTTCCCTCCTTCCTTCCCTCCTTTCCTCCTTCCTTCCTTCCTTCCTTCCTTCCTTCCTTCCTTCCTTCCTTCCTTCCTTCCTTCCCGCTCCTCCCCTCCTTCCTGTGCCATGTATTTTCCAGGAGGCCCATTGGCCTATTTAAATGCAGCAACCCTGGGTGCCTTGTGGATGGGCAGGGGACCACGCGGAGACCTCCCCTGGTACTCACACTGGGTGACCCCATAGCTGTGTGGGTTTGGTTCGTTCTGCGTGTTGTTGTTTTGTTCCACAGCTTCAGAATTTAACCCCCGGTGACCGCTGATGATCCGCACCCTCACAGACTGCTGTTTTAGGCAAGGGAATTGAAATGCTACTTTCTGGGGAGAGTCAGAGCTCTTTCTTCCATCTAAAACTTCTCTATTCCCCCAACTGAGAAGTTTACCCTTTTTAAAATTTTTCTCTCAAGCTGTGCAGAAATAAAAAATTCTCCTTCGTGTTTGCTTTTGGAATGGATTGTTTTCAAGACTTCTGCCTTGAAAGTGCCTGTTAAAATTGATTTGAGGGGTAAACATTATCCAAAAGCCAGCCTCTCTCCCCCTGGGGCAGGGCTCAGTGTTCCCGCCACTGAGAGGGGGGCCTGTGGAATGAAGGGGCACTGGGAATCTAAAAGACCGGTATTGAGAGGAACAGAGTCAGCTTTCCTCTGGACCCCGCCTGTCGCTCATCTGATCTGTAGTGTCTCGGAGAGGCCATCGTATTAGCCTGAGGTCTAAGCCACCTGGCTGCATTAGCGTGGTGGAGCTCAGATACCTTCTCTCTCTTCTGTCCAGTAACTTAGAGTCCCCAGACAATAGCTATTTGGGTCAATGGACGGGGTTCCTCCGAGGCATGGAGGTGGCTGGCAGTCTGAAAAATGCCCACCTTCTGAAATGGGCAACGTCTGAACACGTAGCCAGTGAGCCATCAGCTCTGCCTGCCAGCAACTCCCAGCCCACCCGCACCCATGTCTGCCGTGACTACCCACGGAGAAGAGAAGAGGAAGGGGCGATTGGCAAAGAGGGAAGTGGATGACATAAAGTGGTTACAGGCTAGACGGGACACGTGCCAACCTGTTGTCTTTGCGCCCTTGCTGCCAGTCCTGATACTCTCTTAAGACAGAAAACACACCTTTGCTTAAACTGCCCTTCAAAGATAGGGTGGGGGCTGCCCTGACTGGTTTGGCTCAGTGGATGGAGCATCAGCCTGCAGACTGAAGGGTCCTGGGCTCGATTCCGGTCAAGGGCACGTACCTTGGTTGCGGGCACATCCCCAATAAGGATTGTGCAGGAGGCGGCTGATCCATGTTTCTCTCTCATCGATGTTTCTGGCTCTCTGTCCCTCTCTCTTCCTCCCTGTGAAAAATCAATAAAATCTATTAAAAATATAGAGATAGAGTGGGGCAAAATTGGGTTTACAGTTGTGAGTACAGGCAACATTCCCTCCTTCGCGTTGTGTTATTTTCCCTATGAACAACTGTACCCCTACTTTTGGCCCGCCCTGCAAGCAACAGACCACTGCTCAGCTCAGGTCCCTCTGACTGCAGCCTTGGTGCCCCAGGTGCTTCATGAGATCGTTAAGGAGCTGGCTGAGGCCTTCCGGAGAAGGGGTGACCTCTAAATCCATGTCCCGCTGTGAAGAGTGTAGACAGCTCTAGGCCCGGATGAGGACTGGGGGTCCAAGGACTGGGTTCCTGCTAGGCCGTCCCTGCAGAACGGTTTCCGGGGAGCTGAACCTTTCCTCCAGAGCCTGTGTGAACGCTGCCCAGAATGTGGCCCAGAAGGCACCGTGGGCTCTCTGAAGGACCCTGGGAAGACTCAGTGTCAAGAATTTCATTCCCAGGGCTTCTGAGTCCCCTGTTACTTCTCTACCCTTGGGCCCCAAATGGACCTGTCAAACACATGATCTGAGACTGGAGGGAAGGAAAGGTCTCTGCAGCTCTGAGAAACTACATACAGTGGTACCTCGAGATACGAGTTTAATTCGTTCCGTAACCTTGAGGCGTGGGAAACCATGAGATGATCCAGTTGAGGTAAACTGGTGGATCCTGTGCAGCCGGCCGATCCACATGATTACTCGTATCTCAACTGTTGCTCGTATTTCAAAGCAAAAATCGCTCGCTCGACGGCTCGTATCTCAAAAATCTCGTGTGTTAGGGCACTCGTATCTCGAGGTACCACTGTAGTTGCCATCCTCACAAGCGCTTTCATCAAGGAGTCCTCAGGCCTGGGTGGAACTGTGTCTGTTTGTTCTCATGTTTGTTTGAGGAGGAGATGGGTGATGGTAAGACCCCTGAGTGATGAGGAAACTCTGAGCCAGAGGGGCCCGAGTAAAGAGTTCAGTTGTAAGAAAGGACAGGATCCTGGTGAGTGGGAACTAAAGACTGGAGAGATGTCAGGATTCCTCAGGTCACTCAGGTGTCATCAAGCATGGGCGTGGGGACCGTTGAGAGAACAGTCTTCCTGGGTCTTTCACGTTCGTGTACATCTTCAGATTCTGTTCTGCCCTCTCTCCTCCAGGATTTTTCCCCAACGAATAGCTGGGCGCATGGAGGTCTGTGTCCCTGGTGGGCACAGGCAGGCTTGACGGCTGACCAAAATAATAAAAACAAGGTCTTCCTCTGAAGCCAAGGTCGGCAGGGTTGCCAGCGGCCCCTCTTTCGATGTTTGGGGGTTTCCTTGGCATTAGACAGGGGCATTTCCAACCTCCTCCTCCCCATCTGGCTGGGTGGTCTCGAGCAGGCTCCTTCACCTCCAGGGATCTTCACTCCCACTTGGGTCTCCGTGAAGCCCTCCCGGACACACTGTTTCATGCCACGTTCTGCTCCCCCTGGCATCCCACTCCTCTATGTCTTCTCCAGCTCCCTGTCCACACCCTGACGATCTCTGATTTCCTCTATAACTAACTTCTTTAGAAAGTGTTCGCTTAGTTCTCATCCTCTGTCTGCTGCCACCACAATGTCAGCTCCCTGAGGACAAGGTTCTTTGTTTTGTTCACTTGGTGTCCCCAGTTCTTGGAACAAACGGTGCCTGGTTCATAGTAGGCATTTTATAAATACAGTGGTACCTCGAGATACGAGTGCCCTAACCTACGAGATTTTTGAGATACGAGCCGTCGAGCGAGCGATTTTTGCTTTGAAATACGAGCAACAGTTGAAATAAGAGTAATCTCGCGGATCGGCCGGCTGCACACGACCCACCAGTTTACCGAGACTCGAGCGTCTCATAGTTTCCCACGCCTCAAGGTTACAGAACGAATTAAACTCATATCTCGAGGTACCACTGTATTTGTTGAATTGGAAAAATTTGGGGGGGGGAGCTTTCTACGCTCAGGGTTCCTCAGCTGTGACACAAACCCACTGGGGTGGTCTACATCACCCTGTAGCTTTGGGAGCTGATTGCTGGGCCGTGAGTAATAACATGGTTAGTCCCAGACTCAAGCATCTCTGTCTTCGGCCAGCATCCATGAAACCACGGCAGGCCGACTTGTGAGCTCCCACATATGGCAAGGATTGAGGCCCTCTCCGGTTCTTGACAATAGCCGGTGAGACATGGGCAACACCCACCCCGCTCTCCACTCTCCCCGGGATCGCTTGCAGCTTAGAGTTCTGGGTGAGAGCCACTCACTCACAGTTTCTGCCGTTTAGTGGGAATGTGGTTTCTCTTTTTTCCTCTTCCCAGTCTTTCACGTTCAGAAAGAAAAGACTTGGAAGAAGGAGCTCTGAGCACATGGCAAGGGCTGCCTACTTCATCTCCCAAGAAACCCTTGGCAAGGAACAAAAGCTCTTTGTGCCCCAGAAACTTCAAACCGACTACGGGAAGAAAGGCCATGTTTGTATTCCTGGCCTGGTGCCTCCTGAGAGGGCTGTGCTCTGCCTCGAAGAGATAACCTTTCTGTGCGGAGAACAATGACTGGGACCTACATTCATGTGATGGATGTGTTGGGGGGAAGGTGCTCAGACATGTCCTTGGGGAGAGCAGAGGCTAGAGCCAGACCACGACCACCTCGCTGGTTACCATGTCCACCTGAGCATCGCACCCAGCGGAATGACAGCATTTCCAACCATGCTGCCTGTGGACACGTTCTCAAAGAGTTAATTCAAAAATTGTCTCAGTCTTTCATTCTCCGAGGTTCCCCCTAAGGGCTGAGTGACTCACTGAATAGCGGGGACCCCCTCTTCCCACTCTATGCAGAAATATTTTAGCCATCGATTAAACCACTGCATCCTGTTTCTAGATAGGGGATTTTAAGTGTCTTCTAAACAGCAGTATCTGAGATGGGGTGATGATAGGCTGGGGGTGCGGGTGCAGCATCTCACCCCCAGGAACTTTGAAAACGAGAACTCTTGCCCTGAGTGAGAGCACAATCCTTCCTGCAATCCCCGTGCCCCTACTTGGTAACACACAAGTCAAACAGGTCCCGCGTACCATGTCAACAGCCCACCCACCAGCATTTATTTCTCATCCAAGGTGGGGACTGCCCTGCCATTGCCCAGGAATGTGACCTGATGCCAGGCCCAGGAGACACCCTTCGCACAGGCATGGCAAAGCACCAGCCAGGTAAAGATACATAAGTTAGGACTGACTTCATCTCAATGTGGTCTTAGCCCAACACTCTACTGGTTGGCCAAGTGATAAGATATATCCCTGTCCCACTGAAACTTCCACTGATCTTCTCTGAAAATTCCTTCACGGTCTTCAGCACAGTGGATCTTAGAGAAAGACATTCAGCCCCCTCATGGGGCAAAAGTGACTCCTCAACATCAAGGAGCTGATGCTTCCGCAAAGAGGAGGGAGAGTTTCTTGTGCCAAATCAAGAAGAATGAAGATGCTTCCGATAAAGTTCATCAGAGCACATGGCCAGGAGCACCCACATGTCTACGGAGCTTCCCTCCAGTGTCCATCCTTGTCAAAGGCTGTGTTGTCAAGATGTGTTGGCCTGTTTGCTGCCTCATGTGCCCATGATGCCAACTATGAGAAGTTTTGTTTGTTTAATGATGTGGGATGATAAGAGGATTTGAGGTTGGCCAGGTAAATGATGCAATAGCAAGAACACTATACTGAGAGGTTCAGCTCTAGCACCAACAACTTCCAGAATTCACCATGAAATGCTTGGCCATATGGTTTGGACATTGGCAAACAAGCCTGATTGGTCCCGAAGACCCCTAAGTCCCTCCACCCTCAACAACGAGACTGTCCTTCTCAATGTGATATCGATCTCATTGGGTAAATACTTGAGCTCCTTGGAAGTGTATGAGAGGTAGATTACATTTTACTTATTTTATTCTTTATTTCTATACCCCGCACAGGCATCAGCCAAAACTGGTCAATGTTTTTGAGTGACGTTCATGAAGTGAATGTCACTGTGTGCAAATTGCAAAGCCACATGGATGTGTTCAGCATCAGTGTTCAGATGTTTTGTAGAATGTAAAAAAAAGATGCTCTAAATATCCATGAGCCCAGGCTGTACAACAGATTTTAACCTTTTTAATAAACTCCTAAATTTAGCTGATTATTGTGTGTTTGCTCTTTATCCTGGGAGGAGGGGACTATGAAGAACCTGATTATTTAAAGGTTTCAGGTGATTCGCCACGTGTTGCATAAAATCTCACATATTGGTGTTGAAAAGATTGACCTTCCCTCGGGCCCTTCTAAATAAAAACTTCTCTTTAGGTAGGCCCTAGCCAAACATCATATTTAGCAGATTTCTAAGTGTGTGCTGGTAACCCTTGTGTAATAGCAGAAAAGGGATTGTCGTTGTTGTTGCCATCGTTGGGACAAAGGCTGGCATTTCATCCTGGATGGGTGCAGCCCTGTCACTCGCAGTCACTCAACAACACTCCTGTCATGCCACACAGGTCAGTAGGTACTTCTCACTTCTCACCTGGAAATGTAAGCCAGTGTTCTGCAGTTGGCTCCTGTGAGACCAGACTTCTGATGCTAACCCAGGGCTACAGGGGTGAGGCTAACCCTTCAGGATCTCCTCCAAACCCCCAACTCATCTCTCCACCAAAAACCAAGGGACCTCAAAAGGTGTGTTTTCCTGTTTCTGCGTCACCTCCAGACTCATCTGAGCTGCACCCTTCCTTACTCCTGCCCTTCTGGGGCAGTAGGAAAAGTGTCCTCCTCCTCCTCACAGCTCATCTCTCCATCTGTATTCTAGCTCTCCAATCTTTTCCACCTTTAAGAAACCTTCACTCTCCTTTCCAATCTTATTCTCTACTGAAGAAGCCAATGCATGAAAATCCATGCACTGGAAGAGTCCCTCAGTCCAACCTTCCCCAGGGGTAGGAGGCAACATGGTGATCAGGGGAAGGCGGCACACCATCACACCTCTGCTGCTGCCACTGCCGGCAGCACAAGCCTCGGCCGGCCCTGGTTACCTGAGCCTCGCATGGCCCTGGGCAGCCGCCACCCAAGGCTTGCCTGCACCTAGGGCCAGGCCTGGGTAACTGGAGGGCTGAGGGGACTGGGGGACTCCTGAGGCAGGTGCGCTCCAGTGGGGTTGAAGGAACTGGGTGCTGCCATCTTGTGTCTGTGGGCACCACCAACTTTGAGGGCAGGGCAGTCAATTAGCATAGTCCCTCCTTATTGGCTGTTGGCACTGCCATCTTTGCAATGGTGTGAGGGTCAATTAGCATATTCCCTCTTTATTAGATAGGACACCACACTAGTCTTCCTAACATGCAATTCTCATTGAGTCGTTTATTGCTTAATTTCTTTTAGTGATTATTTTATTGCCTTAAGTTAAAAATCCAAACTCTTCAATAAGCCATATAAGACCACCCATGATCAAGCTCTTGTCTAATCTACTCTGTCTACCCTTGACTACTCTTTTATCTCTCTCTAACACTCCTTTATCCTCCACCTCTCTCTTTTCCTCTCTCTCTCTCTCTCTCTCTCTCTCTCTCTCTCTCTCTCTCTCACACACACACACACATACACACACACACACACACACACACACACAGTTTCTGCTAGCCTTCAGTATGCATACTGGCTCTCTCATCCATGTGACTTTGCACTTTGCACACACTCATTTCTCTACCTGGAACATCATACCCCCTAACACACTATCTAAATAATCCTCACCCCTCTTTCTGAACTCAGACCAGAGGTGCCCTCCAATGGCATAATTGTCCCTTCTCCCTTCACACACCCTTAATTAAACTTGGGAAACACATTTAGGCTCAGTGACTGGGCTTACCTGCCTCTGCCTCTGATGTGGCACATACCACTCTGAATTGTAACGGTTTGTCTATGGTCAGCCTCTCCGCTGAGCCTTGAGCTGCATGAGCCCAGGGACTAGGTCTTCTCAGACACTGTCTTCACTTTACCTCAGTCTTCTTGGATCCCTTTCATTCATACTCCCTGTATTCATGCCCCAGCTTTAAGTGTCTATGCATGTGAGTCTTCAGAGGAATTTCCCCAGGCTGCCAGAACCGCTTTATCCACAAGAGAAGAGAGCAGATGGGACCCTCAGCATATGTCCTCTGGGTCTTAGCCAGGGACTGGCTGGTACCGGAGCATGGAATCCAAAGTCCTTTGCCCAAAAGCAGGACAACTATTCTCTTGAGGAGTAATTTTATTCTTCACTTCTCTCCATGAGACAAGTCTGAGCCGGGGACTTTGCCTGAAGCTATATCTTATTTTACATCTTTCTTCCTCTTCTCTGGTCTAAAAAGGGTAACTGTGATCTGGATTAACATCCATCATTCTGCCTTTCCTGCCCCAGTGCTGAGACCCACCAGCATCTGAGAGCTTATGGCATGACACATGTATCAACATGAGGTCATATATAACAAAATATCTAGGACTAATGGGCCCACGATGGCAAAGAAATTGTGACAGATGGGATCCACTGGTCCTGAGGCATCCAGAAGCTCCCGGAGAGATTGATGATGCATCCTGAAGAGATAGCTGAGATGCTGGGTTAGAGATGATACCCTTAAAGGGCAGGGTATTTTGCTTCAGGATAGAACATATCCAACTTAAAGGTATAGCTGCTCTCCAGTCATTGTCGGTCCATTCCAATAGCAGATCAGCAAGCAAATATTGGTGTTCCAATCCTGGTGGGAATAATTAACCTTGACCACCATGAGGAAGTAGGTTTCCCCTATAGGAGTGCAGAAACATGTGTGTCACTTCCTGGGGTATCTCTTGATGCCCCCGTGTCCATTGTCATCTGTGCCTGGGCAGTGACAGCAACCATGACCTTGAATGGGCATAGTCACAAGGGCCTCCATCCTCTCAGGGGTGACTTTGCCACGCAAGCCACCTAGACCAGCAGAAGTTCCCGCTAGCAGTGAAGGGACTCTAATCTTACTAAGATTTCTTTGGGAAGACAGTTACTGAATAATACTAGCAGTACTTCTCCATGGATAGCTCCAGTCAGTCCTGGCCAGAAGTAACAGAGAAAGTATGAGAGACAATAAATGGTCCTGAAATGCAAACTGCTCCATTGCACTCTTACGGGACATGAGCCAGCCCTCTACAGCTGCCAGTGAGTCCGGGGGAAGGCCAATGGGAGTCCCATAGGGGCCCACGGGATTGTGGCCAACAGCCAGCAAGGTGTAGGCTTGCTCTGGGCATAACCTTCCCTCCCAGGTCCCTGAACAGATGAAGAATCAGCAAAGGACGTTTCATCCAGATCGACAGGCTTGGGAAGAAGGCAAACAGTCGGGGCTTTGAAGCCAAGGAGGAGAAGTCTTTGGTTTTTTTTCAGCGGGGTTGCACTCAGCCAGGAAGCATCCAATTTTAGCCCGATCTTTGATGACAAAATCCTTTCCAGGCGCATAACCTAATTAGGATTGACATTTGGACTAGCAGTGAGGGCTTTCAAAGGTAGAAGAGGAGGTATTTATAGGTCTTGCAATCCATGTGGAACCTGGAGCAGCATTTCCAGAAATCCGAGTGTGGCTTCCTTTTCAAGCTCCTTGGTGACACTTAACGTTGTGCTGATTCATCCCCCTAACCCCCCACTCCCCGCTAAGAGGAGCCCACTGTTTCTAGCACCTGGGGCAAGTGATTGTTGACAATATCTCAAAGAAAGCCCCCCCAAAAAATAGCATTTCACACAAAGTGAATATGACCTAGTGTTTGGACCAAAAATAATAAATATGGGAGAATGTGCTGCTTTAGAACCTGCCTCGTTATGCAGATGAAAATCGCTCTGCCACCCTGAGCACACACCACACCCTGGTCTTGTCACCAAGCGATGGATGGAGACTTCGTGGAACAGCTCCAGGAGACCATGCTTGCTTTCCTTAATTCACTCCAAAGACTTTTGCACTGACTTGCCCCTGCTCCCTCGCCCTGCAGGATGTTTAAGACAAGGTGGTAAGAGTATGTGACTGACAGTCAGAATACTGGTTTCGGGTCTGGGCTCTTTGGTGGGTAAGCTTGGAACCCCTGGCCATGCCCCAGTTTCCTTATTTGCAAAGCAGGGTAAAAAACAGTAGTTCCTTTGAAGGATAGTGTGAGTAGGAAATGAGTTAATGTATCTAAAATCTTAGAACAGCCTCTGGCACGTCATACGTTCTCAATAAATGGCAACAGTGGTGATTATCTCTTCCTCTAGACCACTTATTAATGTCACTAGTGGCCCGGTGCATGAAATTCATGCACATTAAAAGGGGATTAATTAGAGGAAATAATTTAATACTGCTACTTACCCTTTATAATAGAAGTATCAGAGATGAAAGAAAATTAGTAAAATGTATATGAAAACCTTCCTCCTGCCAGAGTCTGGGGCACACCACAGGACCCAGAGTCAAGTCCCTGCCCACCCCCATGTGCCTCAAAATCAAGTGAGACCCAGCTGGCCCCCGCCCCCATTGGGCTAGATCCAGACCTGGCCAGTCCCACCCTTGTCAAGCGCTGCTGGGCAGGGGACGTAGCCTCAGGTTCCCTGGCCCAGCGCCAGGATGGGAGGCGTTGCCTGAGGTTCCCCAGCCCAGACCGGGGCAGGGGGCATGCCTTGAGGTCCCCCATCAAGCCCCGCCAGATGGGGGACACAGCCTGAGATCCCCTGTCAAGCCCCACTGGGTGGGGAGCATGACCTGAGGTCCCACATCAAGCCTTGCCAGGCAAGAGTCAACATAACCTCAGGGCCCCCCGCCCCCCAGCACCAGGAGTGGGTCTCAGCCTCGGGTCCCCCATCAAACCCCACTGGGCAGTGGGGAGCAGCCTGAGTTTCCCTGAGCCAGCATTGGGGTGCACCTTGAAGTCCCCCATCAAGCCCTGCTGGGTGGGGAGCACTGCCTGAGGTCCCCTGTCAAGCTCTACCAGGCTGGTGGCATGACTGAGGTCCCCTGGCCTGATGCCAAGGTGGGAGGCACTGCCTGAGGCCCCCTAGACCAGCACCAGGACGAGAAGCACACCTTGAAGACCCCCAACAAGCCCTGCAGAGCGGTGGGCGTGGCCTCAGGTCCCCTGACTGACCAGGTGCTGGGGCAGGGATCATGGCCTAAAGTCCCCCAACCTGGCGCCAGGGCAGGGGCAAGCCTGAGGTCCCCATCAGGCCCTGCTAGGTGGGGGGCATGGCCTGAGGTCCCCTGGTCTGGTGTCAAGGCAGAAGCATGGTCTGAGGTCCCCTATCAAGCCCAGTCAGGCAGAGGAGCAGAGCCTCAGGTTCCCTGGCTCAGTGCTGGGTACCCCATCAAGCCCTGACAGGCGGGGAAGTGTGGTCTGAGGTCCCCCAGCCTGGTGCTGGGATGGGGAGCACAGCCCGAGTTCCCCTGACCCAGCACTAGGGGTGCACCTTGAGGTCCCCTGTCAAGCCCAACCAGGCAGGTGGGCACAGCCTCAGGACCCCTGGCCTGGTGCTGGGGCAGGGAGTGAGGTCTGAGATCCCCTGGCCTGGTGCTCTGTCACGCCCCACCTGGTGGAGGGCACAGCCTGAGGTCCCCCAGTCTGGTGCTGGGGTAGGAGGATGAGGACTGAGATCCCCTGCCAAGTCCTACGGGGGTAGAGGAGGGCGTAGCCTCAGGTCCCTGCTGATTGCTCGTTAAGGCTCCTTATGGGAAGTTGGCTTCAGCTGTGGGTGCAGCCATCTTTGTGATGGAGTGATGCTCCATTAGCATCTTCCCTCTTTATTAGCTAGGATAGGTGCTGGTAACACTTGTCCACTGACGATTCCCAGCAAGCATCGCTCTCAGTCCACCACGCCCTGTTCCAATATCTGGGCTGTTGTATTTTCATATGTTGGCGTAAGGTTCTGCATACTGATCACTCCCTAGCCCAGCAGTTGGTATGTGAATAGACAGTTTCCTTTTGGGGCAGTTCCTTTTCAATTTTATATCCTATCTTCTGCCTATTTGTTGCAGTGTGATTCATAAAGGGAATTATATTAACACATATTAAAGAAGAATAAGGAAAGGGGAAGGGGAGGGAAATAAGTGAAGAACTCATCAAAGCCACTTCTTAAAGAATATCTACCCAAAAATGTCCACATGACCGTATTTCTAGCTTACATTTGGAGGGAAACTGTTCCATGCTCCCCCTAAAAGACACCTGTTTCACATTTTCAAATAATCAATCATGTCGTGTACCTACGTGTCCTCATGTATTTCTTCTTTATTCAACTTAATAAAAGTAATGAGAGCAAGTTCTTGTTTCTCAGATGTGGTGTCTTTCTTTAACAGCCAACTGCCCTTGGGTGGCACCTGAGTAAATAAAGAAAACAATCCACTTGGACCCGAGTGATGCGAAGATTAATACATCCGGTTCCTCACCTGGGAAGCCATCCTTTCTTTAGTCTCTGTGCAGTCCTGCGTATCCAAGTCTGCCGTCCTTCATCAGATAGGAGTTACCCGGCTTCTATATAAAATTAATAGGGAGACTCCTGAGTAGACTCTTGAACAGGATTTTTATGAAACTGGCAAAAGACTTCATTGAAAACACTTGAGCCCATCCGCTGGAATGGCCACGTATGCAGCCACTATGCATGCATAGCAATTTGAAATGTTATAGATGGTAGCAGACAAACCCCAGTGACGGCCCCCCCACTATGATCCCTGACTCCCGCCATTCAGCTCTCCCTATAATCCCCTGTCACTTGCTTCTCACCGATAGAATGTGGCACAGGGAACATGGCGCCTCACTCCCATGATTATGCTAACTTCTACCTCCCTTTTATCTCCAGCTGGCCTCTGAGAAGGAATGTGCCATGTCCTGAAGAGGACCCCATGTCGGGGAAAAGGGGGTGTCCCCCACAAGCTGTGGGCAGCCTTTAGCTCTTGGTCTTACAACCACAGGGAAATGGATTCTGCTCAAAACCTGAGACAGCCTGCAAGTGGAGTTTTCTCTGTGGAGCACTGAGATGAGAATCAGCCCCGGGCGGCACCTTCACTGCAGCCTGGTGCGATCCCAAAGTGTGGGAACCTCTTTCCACGACCCGCATGGTTCAGGGTTCCCAGTTCAGGGTTCGGGTTCTGAAGGAGGCAGCACGCAAACGAAATGAGAGACTAGAAAACATTAATTTGGCGATACTAGGGGGCCAGGTGGGAGCCTTCCTCTAGTGGAAAGGACTACCACTTGCTCTGACCTTTTTCTCCCTTTTATTAAGGCTTTGGGACCCACCCCTAGCCTTTAGGCAGGAAATAACAAAACAGAAATTCACATGAAACAAACAGGTAGAGGCTGCTTCAGCCAACAATGTTTTCAACTAAATAGTGAGCAATTAGCTCTGACCTTTCAGAGCAGTTAAGGTTGACCAGCCTTCTGGTTTCCTGTTTACATCCATTTAGTGAGAGCAATGTTTCGTTTCTGACACCAAAGCAGAGAGCCAGCTATGTCACCCCCAAAATCCTGGCTGCAGAAATGGTGGAATCATAAAAAATATGCAATTTTCAGCCACTATGTGTTATGCAGTCATGTGTTATGCAGCCATTGGTAATTAATATACATATTTTAAAGATGCAGATCTGTGAAGATGTAATGGTTCTGAGCTCCAGTCCTCTTTCAATTAATGATGGAAAGCAAAAACTCAGTTCAAAAAAATTGGTTATTTCCAATTTAGAACTCAGCTGGTAGTTATGCAAATGGAGGATTCCTTCCAGACCTTTCTACCTTTCTTTCTCCCTGTCTTTGTGGCAATCTAAGTCTTGGGGGTGGAAGGGGGCGGGGGAGGGGAGGGCGGGCAGTTAGAACATCACATGGTTCAGGGTTCAGGACAGTGGACAGGCTGGCCTCCACTCTTGCAGCTGCCTCAATCCTAGGCAAGCTGTTCCCCATGGTCTTGGGGTATTCCATGCAGACAGCCACTGTTAGGGTCTGTGGTCCTTACCATGGCTTTTGTGTTCCACCTGGGGACCTATTGTCACTGGGGCCTCATGACCTCTTCAGCTAACCACCTCCCTTGACCTTATGTCACCTGCTACCCCAGGGCGACGTGCTCTGGCCATCCGAGGAAGCTTGCAGTGTACCCCAACTATGCTTGTTTCTGGCCTTTTTAGAGCTTTAGCTCTTAGAGGAGGCAGACTCTCTTCTCAGATAACACCCTAGAGCTCTGTTCTAACCTCATTGCCTCCTAAGCATCCTGCGTGTCCAATCCTGATTTTCCTTGGCAAACTAGCTGGAAAGCTGCCCTTGCGGAGCTGTGTCCTCTCCAGATTTGGGTTTTGTGCTTTCTGTGCTCTGCCCTCCAAGCTTTCTTGTTGAAACTCACAAGTCCCTTGTCTCTCAACAAAGCCCAGCTCTCATGCTCCACTGTTACCTTGACAGTGGATTCCAGGGGCTCATTGGGAACCCAATGTCAAGAATGTTCCCTTTGTTCTAGACATTGTCCCTTTCTTTCCCGGGGGACCTGTGAGACAGAAAGCTGCCTGAACATCTGTGGACAGGTAGGAGGAAATGAGAGGCAAGTACAGTGGTACCTCGAGATACGAGTTTAATTCGTTCCGTAACCTTGAGGCGTGGGAAACTATGAGATGCTCGAGTCACAGTAAACTGGTGGGTTGTGTGCAGCCGGCCGATCCTCGCGATTACTCGTATCTCAACTGTTGCTCGTATTTCAAAGCAAATATCGCTCGCTTGATGGCTCGTATCTCAAAAATCTCGTATGTTAGGGCACTCGTATCTCGAGGTACCACTGTATCAAGATGGTCCTTGGCCATACATGGCCACGTGTAGCAAGCTCCCAGCTGCAGTGGCAAGATTACGCCCTCCCCAGATCTGCCGGAGTCCCAACGCTGGTGTCTGTGAAGGTGACCGCATTTCCAAATCAACTCCTTGCAGCTGCTGTCCAATTAAGATGAAGTCAGACTCCATTAGGGTGGGCCCCGCTCCAGCCTGGCTTGTAAGAGCAGAAGAGACCCAGACACGCCGGTGAAGGGGCCATGTGATGCTGCAGACACAGGTCTCCAAGCCAAGAAACAGCGTGGATTGCCGGCATCCTCGGAAGCTGGAAGAGCCAAGGAACAGAGTGTCTCCAGATGCCTTCAGAGGACACCTTGATGTTAGACTTCTACCCTCCAGAACTCGGAGAGGATAAATTCCCGCTGCCCTAAGCCATCCAGGTGATATCACCTGTTCTTGCAGCTGCCCCAGGAAAGGGATGCGGACAGCTAGACAGGGACCGGTCGCTCTCATGAACTGACAGCCCCCTCCACCTTCCTTCACCATGGACTCTCATCCCGTGCACACGTCTGGTATCGTTCTTCCGATGCCAGTGAGCTAACGCACAGCCTATCTGAACTGAAGTGTGCCTCGGTGATTGGGTGTCCATGGAACTACGAACCAGGAGTTCACAGTTCGATTCCCATGGACTCAGGTTTGTGGGATTGATCCCCAGGATGGGTTGTGCAAGAGGCAGCCAATCAATGGTTCTCTCTCATCATCGACGTTTCTATCTTTCTCTCCCTCTCCTTTCTTTTCTGAAATCAATAAAAATATATTTTTTTAAAAAAACACGATTATGATGCCACCAGCAGAAATGTGGGGAACCGGTCTGATCAGCCTCAGGAGCAGCTGGACACAGGGGCTCAGAAGGTGTGACTGTCACCTTGCAGCTTCGTCCTTTCTCCCCTTTGCTTCATCCTCCAAAGGTTCCCATTGGGCTGTGGATCCTGCCGATGGATTCCTCCTTTGCTATTGTTTTCCAGAAATAAGTCTCCCTCTTTCTGTGTTCAGCCAGTCCATCAGCCGCATAACTGATTTTTATCCCAACGCTCATTCAGCATGAGGCAACGAGGTGTGGTGGTGAAGAGCATAGATTATGGAGCCGTCTCCCTGCCAGCCAGCAGCTCTGTGTTCTTGGGTGAGTTATTAACCTCTCTGTGCCTCATCTGTAAAATGGAAATAATACAAGTCATTCTCTCACGGTGTGGCTTTGAATATCAAGAGGATTGAAAGACATGGCGTCCACACCATTAAGGGAGTTGATAGGCGTCATTGAGGAGAGCAGGGCCTCTGTAAGCTCTATACATGTGTCCCTGCTTAGAGAACCAGTGGCATTTAATTAGTTAGAGGGCATCAAACACGTCCCTTTTCCCTGTAAATCTCCTAAGGTTATCTGGGATGTGTGTCCCCATTTACACAATCCTTCTGGCAGGGAGGAGTCTGAATAGTTTCGCACATCAATGTCCTTGTCTCCTAGAGAAATATTTGCCCAATTCCAGTGTAATAGGGTGGCTCAGGGTTTAAACACCTTTAAACTAATAGCAGCGGCCAGAACCGGTTTGGCTCAGTGGAATAGAGCATCGGGCTGTGGACTGAAAGGTCCCACGTTCGATTCCGGTCAAGGGCAGATACCTTGGTTGTGGGCACATTCCCAGTGGGGGGCGTGCCAGAGGCAGCTGATCAATGTCTCCCTCTCATCGATGTTTCTAACTCTCTATCCCTTCCTCTCTGTAAGAAATCAATAAAATATATTTTTTAAAAATTAATAGCAGCGCATTTCAAAACAAGCCCGTGATACAGACCAGCCGTCCCCAGAGGTTATACACATGAAGAAAGTGGAGCTCAGAGCGGTTGGATGTCTTAGCCAAGATCACCACGCCAAGGATCCGAAATCGGTTCCAGAGGGGGGAGAATTTTTGCCGCACACTTGATTTCTCCCGTGGCTCGGGCTCTTTCTCCTCTGCCAACCAACACACACAAGTCCCCTGCGGCCTAAAAATATCCTCTCCCCCTCCTGCTGGGATCTGCGTGTCCCCTGAAGGCCCGAATGCCTCCCTCAGCCGTCTCCACTTTTCGGTCCTAGCAACTCCGAGAAGTAGCTGACGCTCACCACTCCCATACTTTCCCTGCTTGTCGACTTCGTAACCCTTTACAGTCTTGTTTTCTTTCTGGCGTCCTCCCCATGAAAGCTCTCCCAAAGGTCAGCCAATAGCCCTTGCGTGTGCAGTCCAATGGCTCTGCTGAGGCCCAGCCTGCCTGGCCACTGTGCAGAGGGGCCAGTTATTCATCCCTGTTCCTTTGAATCCCCTCCCAGTCTTGCCCCTCCTTCCCTCCCCAACCCCCCATCCTTGCTCACCCCCATGTCTTGGTCTTTTCAGGCTACTGCCCAAAGAACCACCAACAGGGTGCCTTACACATAAATTCCTCCCAGTTCCAGAGGCTCAAGTCCCAGATCAAGACACCTGCAGATTCCACTCTTGGGGGGCGGGGGGGTTTCTCTTCCTGGCTTGTGGGTGAAGGTTTTCTCCCTGTGTCCTCACACGGCCTTTCCCCGGGGCTCAGAGGGGTGCCCATGAGGTTGGGGAGCGGAAAGCTCTGGTTTCTCTTCTTACAAGGATGATCATTCCATCATGGCGGCCTCATCCTCATGACCTCATCTAAACCTATTCACCTCCCAAAGGCCCCACCTCCAAACACCTCCACACTGGGGATTCTGGCTTCAACCTATGGATGTGGGGAGACATACACAGTTGGTCCATAACTCTAGGCCCTGCATCTACTCTCGTCCTCATTCTGGGGTTTGGAAGGCTTGAGGGATGCATGTGCCCGCCCCTCCCCCATCGGCCTCAGGGCCTCTCCAGTTGCGCCTGAGGCTGCATAATAGCTCGAAAGCAAAGCCCTCAGGTCAGCTGGAAGGAAAAAAGGAGGTCAAGTTCCCCCGGGCAGAGGTTTCTATTTTCTTTTAAGCTATAGCCCAAGGAAAAGATGAGGAAAGTTTTTAAATACTTGCTTCTCCTCAGAAGAAAAAACACTTGCTTTAGATCAGAACCAGGAAACATCCGTATCTACAGATTCCAGGCCAGGCCCAGTCCCTCGCCTGCTGAGAGGCCCTGTTACTCAGTCCCTCGGGGAGTGCGGGAAGGAACCTGAATATTCATTGTTCACCGCGAATTAGAAGATGACGCTCTGCTCAGCTGGGAAGGGAGCCTCCAGGGACAGAGGAAGATACGTGACCCGCACATTGATCCAGGCAATTCCGGAGGCTGCCTGCCAGGCTGTGGTCGTGGCGTGTGGTGCTGTCGCTTAAGGTCCACCGGGGAGGCGGTTGGGAAGGAAGATGGGGGTCAGATGCGGGGAGCGAGGCCAGGTGGAACCCAGGAGCTGAACGGGAATCCATGAGAACAGCTGGAACCTGGGTGGGCCTCTGTGTTGAAAACCACCTCTTCAGCCCCAGCTGGTCTGCCTCAGTGGATAGAACATGGACCTGTAGACTGAGGGGTCCCGGGTTCAATTCCAGTCAAGGGCACATGCCCGGGTTCCGGCTCAATCCTCAGTGTGGGGCGTGCATGAGGCAGCCAATCAATGATTCTCTCTCATCATTGATGTTTCTATCTCTCTCCCTTCTCTCTGAAATCAATAAAAATATAGTTTTAAAAAAGAAAAAAGAGAGAAAGAAAGAAGAAAGTGTTGTGGGGCGACTCCCACGACCCGTTGCAATGACCACGGAGGCTGCTAAGTTGGTAATCAGCAAGCAAGGATTCATTGAGTGGCCAGCCTGTGACAGCCGCGAGGGCACCACATGCAGATGGAGTCCACACACTCACGACCTCGCTGTCTCAGGGGTAAGCAGCCCCTTTTAAAGATACAAACCACATTTTTTTTCCTTGTTCTAAAATCCAAAAACAGCCTCGGAGGGGGTCGGGGGGTTTCAGGGGGCCCACTGATCATCCAAAGAAAAGCACCTATGCCAGAGTTAACAGACCTTACAGACATGTCCATTTCTTCCTTGCCGAAGTCCTCAATGGCTGGGAAAACGGGGTCCCCTGACCCCTCTGGCAGCCCCACATGGAGTCTTCTTCAGCTCAAGGCTGTAAGGGTCTCATCTGGATAGAGAAACAGCATCCAGACCCCCACTCGCCTGGGTCCCGGGCACAGAGCATCCCTGCACCTGTTGGCCCCCAGCAGAAGCACCGACAAAAGGCCGGACTCTGAAAACCCAGGAAGAACCTCGGAGCAGCCATGGGGAAGAAGGCGGGAGGAGCGGATTCCTGGAAGCCTTGCAGAGACACGCACGAGTGCACACTCACTGGCACCTCAGGGACAGATTCTCCAAATTAGGTCAGCCTGGATGGAGTGCGGTTAGAAGTGGGAACTCAGGGCTGAGTCAGCCATGTTGGCATCCCTATTTCTATCTGCTTGCTGCTTCTATCAGTGAATCAGCCTCACCTTTCTGGATTCTAGTAACCCCCACATATCTATGCCTGGTGCCCCAATACATTAAGTTACCACAGGGAGCCTTTGAGAAGCCAGGAGTCTCAGGAGAGCTATAACAGCTCAGTGGCTGAGCTCAGAGGCGAGGGAGAAGGCTAACTGAATATCTGATCCACTGGAGCCCCTGTGCGTGGATTCCCAGCGAGCAGAGGCTCAGAGGAGGAGTGATTCTGCATTTGGCATTGACTCCGCAGTCATCCTGTGATCGTTGTCATTAATAGTCATGATTGATCTCCAGCTCTGTAGCATCCTTCACGCGGGCCAGATTCTGGCCTGCTGTGTACATCTGAGCATCTCACACAGAAAGCCAAGCCCCGGGAGCAATCTGGCTGGACAAGAAAAAAATAAATAAACCCATTAAAGCACCACCACCACTCTGAGATGACCTCACCACCAAAAGCACAGCTTTCCTGTAAGAATCTGTGAGGAAACGCTGATTTCATTTCGATTCCAAAGGGCAGGAGACCAGAGCGGACTGGAGCCTGACACAGATGTAAGTGGTCCATGCTGGAGAAGGAAGAGCTGGTGGGAAGGACGACCCTTCGGAGCTAATTCCTGACAGCCCCAGATCATCACAGAAACCAGGACAATGGTCGCGTGTTGTTACAGATGGAAAGGTGGGTTCTCACGAAACCATATGCCGGAGCCCTAACTCCCAGGACCCATAATGCACTTTGGTTGGAGATCCAGTCTTTCCAGAGGTAATAAAGGTAAAGGAAGGTCGTCGGGGTGACCTTAATACAACATAACTGGGTCCTTGTCTACGGACAATGTGGACACACAGACACGAATAGAGGGAAGACAATTTACAGATACAGGGAGAAGGCGGCCGTCTACAAACTGAGGCAAGAGGCCTGACACAGGTTCTCCCTTGGCCTGAGAAGGGACCAGCCCTGCCCATACCTTGATCTCAGACTTGCAGCCGCCTGACTGGAAGACAACACATCTCTTTCCTTAAGCCCCCGGGTGCTGTGTACTTTGCTACCACAAGTTGGCTTTGTTAGCAAACCAACACATATATCATCTCCAAAGCTGTCAATTCATCCCATGGGCCAGCTTTCAGAGAGAAAAACAAACCGGTAAGAAAATAAGTCAGCATCACTGAGTTACTCTTTGGATTTCTACCCATAGGGCTTATTCTAGCAGGCCCTCTTCTAAGTGCTCTATGAAGAGTGTCATGAACTCCACAGGTTACCAATGGGCAGGTCTGAGTATCATCGTCTCTGGTCTGTGGATCAGGAAACTGAGGCATAGAAGGAACTTGCTTAGGGACATAGGGATGGGCCACAACCAGCAGTGGCTCTGGGGCTGAGGGCCTTGACTCCTAGGCAACACTGCCTGTCTTAAACTCCTATCCTCCTGGTGCCTGGGTTTGCAGGGGTCTGGCAGCTCTTGTCCTTCCCCACACAGATGTCATACCGGGCTTGATGATTTGGGGGACCTACAGGAGGAGGGGTGTTTCTTCCAATCAAATGGTAAATCAACAGCACCCAGGTTGCAGAATGAAAACACCAGAGCCAGCACCCAGTGTTGGGCACAGTGGGAGAGAAACATCAGAGAAGCTCAGGATTTTGAGACCCCTGACCACTACCCTCTGACCACTGCCTTCCTAGTCATACATTCCAGGGAAGACCTATGCCACCTTCACCTGCCCCTGTCCTTGACATTGGCCTTTACCTGGACAGCTGGTCTGGGGGTTTCCCATTCCCCTGCAGCAGGTGAGATAGCAAGTGTAGGCTGTTGAGGTGAATCATAAGAATATTCCAGCCGAAACCGGTTTGGCTCAGTGGATAGAGTGTCGGCCTGCAGATTGAAAGGTCCCAGGTTCGATTCCGGTCAAGGGCATGTATCCTGGTTGCGGTCACATCCCCAGTGGGGGTCATGCAGGAGGCAGCTGATCGATGTCTCTCTCTCTCATTGATGTTTCTAACTCTCTATCCCCTCTCCCTTCCTCTCTGTAAAAAATCAATAAAATATATTTATAAAAAATAAAAAAGAATATTCCAGGTTACAGAGAGGTCAGAGTTTAGGGTCGGTGGGCTTTGAGGGGCATAACTATACATCCTTAATTAAAATACAATAGAATACGATACAGGCATTTGAAAATTTAGATCTGGAATTCCAGAGACTAGTCAGGGACAGAGACATGCATGCACTTGGGCATCACCAGTATATTTTTGCACAAACTTGTGGGCACAGGAGACATCACCTAGAGATGAGAGCACAGGACGTGTACTCCACGGGCAAGTGGGAGGGGCAGGGAAGACTCAGCAAAGTGAAAAAGAAAGAGGGGGCCCCCCCCACGAGGGGGGGGGGACCCCGCCGGGACCACTCAGCTTTTCATCATAGCTGAGTCTTAGGATCACAAACAACACAGCGAACCTTCATATACAGTCATTTCCAATGTCATTGAATTCCAAGTCACCATCAAATCCTTCTGCCTTATTTAGAGGCTGAGTTTCTTTTTAGCTTGTTTCTCCAGCTGTTCCATTTAAATGTGTCCCTCTGTGTCCTCTCTAAACATTGTATTTCCCAAACCAAAATCATGGTACACAATTAGAAATAACATTATTTATATGACTTATAAATTTCTTTATGAGAACTTTTATGAGCATACAAAAATAGCATTGCCTTATCTTATCTGCTTTTAGCAAACCGACTTTATTGGGAGGAACAAAATTACACAAAGCACAGGGAATCTGGAAAATCTCACACGTGTTTGGGGAAGCTTGGGGAGATTCCAGAGGGTAGCAGTGGTGGGTGGAAGCAGCCCAATACCTCTTAGTTTCTCTTCCCACCTTTTGACCTCAGTTTCAGAGAACAATAGGAGGGAGGGAAGGAGGAAGGGAGGAAAGAAGGGAGAGAGGAAGGGAGGAAGGGAAGGAGAGAGAGAGAGAGGGAAGGAGGAAGGGGAGAGAGGAATGAGAAAGGGAAATAGGAAGGAGAGAAGGAAGAACTAGAAAGATGGGGGGCAAGTCCTGAGGAGGGCATGATACAGAGGAGGTGGGGTGATGGCATCTGTTGATGGGGATTTCTGACTCTGATGCTAGATTTGTGAGGCTCTCTTGCCACCAAATCAAGGTCCTTGGTGTCCATGGGTTTTTAGTTTGGGGATTCTACTGGTTCTGTGTGTTCTTACAGGAATTCAGGGGGTTCCCCAAGTCATTCTGCTTCCCCCATCCTTCCTCTTGGATGTTTTATTCAATCAAGTTGTGAGGGATCATTTGGTGATGGAAGCAAGAACCGTTTTTAGTTAGGAATCTTCCTGGACCAGCCTAGGAAGCACCACATGGAAACTTGCAGGAAATCTGGGACTGTTGCTGATTACCCTGCTCAGACCCGCTGCATCACTGATGGCGGAGAGGGGACAAATGCTGAATTGCATAAAGATATGTCACTGACCAGCAGGTGGCTGGCTCCTATGTTTGTAGCTGCTTTTGAGGCTGCTTTGAAGAACTGCTTTGTCTGATGGTTACTTGGTAGCAATGGCTACTTGGTCTGCAATAAAGTCTCTCCTATACACCCGTGACTGCTCATAGCATCTTCTAATTCCCAGTGTCCATGGGGGTCCTCTCATCCCTGGACGATGTCTCCAGAGAAGGGCCTGTACTCTCACGTTTGGCAAAGTTGAGCAGGATCAAGGAGGAACTTGCTCACACAATTGGCACAGCAAGCAAGGTCAAGGAGTAGGTGCTCTGATAGAATCTCAAGAAGTAACTCCTCCCCCTAAAATCATCACTATTTTCAGCCAAGCTCTGGAAGCAGAAGCTATGATATTTACACATTGATTTGGAGGGTTAGGTTGGGAAGTCAATACATCCTTCTTGTGGTTCGGATTAAAGAGTGGAAAATCAATCAACCATCTTTTCCTTTCTTGAGAACCCTTTACTTGTGCCTTGTCCAATTGTGAAAAAAAGAAAGAAAGAAAGAAAGAAAGAAAGAAAGAAAGAAAGAAAGAAAGAAAGAAA
>JAAGEH010000215.1:44765-81883 GCA_011751065.1 Lasiurus cinereus
TGTGTCACATGACTGCTAGTGAGTGGGCATGTGACTGTCACTTGGCCAACAGGAAGCCCCTGCCCCAACCTCTGCATCCCGGAAGGCAACCCAGAGATGCCAGGATGATGAAGAAGATTGCTCACGTGGCCTCTGTCCCCAGGACATGTCCGCATTGGGGGTAGATGCCCAAGAGTGGCCACAGTGCTGACCACTGTGTCTAAACTGGGGGACCCTGGCTCCAACTCTCCTGTGGAGTCTACTGTGGCCCAGCCTTTCATTTCATTCTAGAAGCTTCCAGTGAATTCCTGCCTGCTTTACTCAAGAGGTTTTGATGATGCGATTAGGGGCAAACGACCCTCAAGATGGGGAAATGGCTCTAGCAATATCAGAGCCAACATTGCCAAATGGATGAAGCCACACAGATGAGCAATCCGCTGTGGCTCAGGGATCATTTACATTTTAGATGAGCACCTAAATTATTAACATGCATTTATTGATTCAACAAACAACACCGAGAGCCTCCCAGACACTAGCTGTGGAAGATGGGACATCTTAGTACAGAGACAGAGCCTCAGATGCAGGCAGGCCTTTAATCAGCAATGAAACGATGTGGCAGACTCCACACCCAGCGTTCCTGAGACAAACCACAGTCATTCAGGGACACAGAGTCCTCGCTCAGCGTGATGCAATTAGCTCATTCGATGTCAGTGCTTCAAAAGTCTCATTTCTCAAAACAGAATTATCATAATTGATCGGGGTGATAAAAATACACGGCTCTTGGCTTTATCATCGAGCCACTCGAAAGGGCTTTATGGAGAGAGAGGTGCAAATTCATTAAGCCCTTGGTATCCGTGGTAAGGAAAACATTTAAGCACCTTCAAGAACGAACCGTGCCAGCCAGCGGCGGAGAGAACATTCCGGTTCTAATGGAAAGAAACAGACGTGCTCTATTCCCTCGCCTGTTTCAGACCGTCGCCAGGTGTGAGGAAAAATGGGAGCTGCCTTCTGCTCCATTCAGCGGCCTCTCGCTGAAGCCTAACTGTGAGGGACGGGGGATGATGGCCACGGGGAGCACGTGATCAGTCTGATGTCCCAGAAATGCAGCGCTGATGAGTTGACCGGCTGACCGCAGCGTTGTCGCTCCTAGAGACCCTCTTGTGCCCTGTCCAGCCTCCGCTGGGTCCGGCAGCAGCTCGGACATCACCGTCTCCTTTCCTGCATGGTCCCTGCCTGCTGCAGTGACACAGCACAACCAGGGCATCGCCTCCCAGCTTCTGAGTGACACATGAGCTTTGCAACTCGCTGAAAAAACCATCCTTACGGGAACAGCTGCAGACATCCCAGAAGCCACCATCCTAAATGTCCCAGGGAAACACATTTTACACCAGAAATAACAGATTTAAAAAAAATAAGATACAGTGAAAGCCCGCTTTACCTGGCCCATGCAAGAATCCACATAGGAATAAAGAGTAGATGACAACACTCTGACAGACTGTGTGTACCTGGCTCGGGGGAAGGAGCACAGGGGAAAATGCCTGACAGTGAGTGGTCATCCGGTGTCCTGAGAAGAGACCCCAGGCCCAGGCCGGTCTCTCCTCTGGAGTCAAATTTGGGGGCGGAGGTTAATGATCGATGTGACATGTCAACTTGGCTGGGTCATGGTGCCCGGCTGTGGGGTCAAATTCCAGCCTGGATATTGCCAGATATGAGTGTCATTTAAATCATTAGACTTCGAGTAACACACATTGCCCTCTGTAGTGTTGGTGAGCCTCACCCCATCCGTGGAAGGCCTGAAGGGCAAAAAATGGAGCTTTCCCAGAGAGGAAGGAATTCCCACTTGAGGCCACCACATAGAAATACTGCCTGAGGTCCCGGTGCAGCTTGAACCGGGACTGTCACATTAGCTCTCGCCTGAGTTTCAAGTCCGCTGGCCTAACGCAGAGATTCCAGACTGTATGGGTCCTCATCACCACACAGCACGTGAGCCAAGTCCTTAAACTAAATCTCTCTGTTACTTTGAAAAGCCCTGGCAAATACCAGATGGGCAGGACAGATGGCCCCTCCCTATCTGGGGAAGTTTGAGGGCCCAAGTGCAGAGATACCAGTGCCTTGCTTCTTAACTGAGGACCATCTCCTCCAGTTCTTCACCCCCTCCAGGTGGTCTGAGGCATAAAGAACAGACAGACAGCTGGGACAGGGCCACAGACTTCCTTACAAGCCAGAGAGCGTCCCTCGGTGGCAGCCAGGGACTTCCAGGGAACAAACAAATAGACTCAGTAAGGATACACAGCAGGAGAGATTTGTTAAAGGGACTGACTCCCAGGGTTAGGGACTAGTTCTCAAGTCCTGGCTCCGTTACTCTCCCCTCTCTGGTGAGTTACTTCACCTCCAGGGATGGTTTGGAAAATTAAGTCAATAAAAACACGAATGTGTGGTATAAATTATGAGGTCATATGGAACGGTATTGTCCACTAATCCAATCCCAGCACTAGAGAAGTGGACGTGCTAGGAGTTTTCATTGAAATTGGCCTTGTGTGTGTGCGTGTGTGTGTGTGTGTGTGTGTGTGTGTTGAAAGTGAAAGTAAACGTCTAACTTTAAAACTATAACCATGCTGAAACCGGTTTAGCTCAGTGGATAAAGCATCAGCCTGCAGACTAAAAGGTCCCAGGTTCGATTCTGGTCAAAGGCATGTACCTTAATTGCGGGCATATCCCCAGTATGGAGGCAGCTGATAGATGCTTCTCTCTCATCGATGTTTCTAACTCTCTATCTCTCTCCCTTCCTCTCTGTAAAAAAATCAATAAAAAATATTTTAAAAAAATAAAACCATAACCATAGGAGCTCTTTCCTTTCCTGTTAAAAACGAACACCTACTTTGTATAAACTGGTAATTTTATTTTATTTTATTGTTAATTCTTTCCCAAGGATATTTTTCCATTGATTTTTTTAAAGAGAGTGGAAGAGAAGGGGAGAGACAGAGAGAAACACATGGATTGGTTGCCTCCCATCATGGTGACCAAGCTATGTGCCCTTGACTGGAATGGAACCTGGAACCCTTCCGTCAGTGTACCAACACTCTATCCACTGAGCCAAACCAGCTAGGGCTGGTGTTGCTATTTTGGAAAAGATGACTCAATAATTGTGGAGTGCAAATGAAAATGAGTTCAAAAGAGCTGGTGGGGGTGGGAGGCATGGATAAGAGAACCTATTATCTTTTCTTTCTCCATTTAAGAGCTTGATCATGTTTGTAGGGGGGATCTTTTTTTTTTAATATATTTTATTGATTTTTTTACAGAGAGGAAGGGAGAGAGATAGAAAGTCAGAAACATCAATGAGAGAGAGACATCGATCAGCCGCCTCCTGCACGCCCCACAGTGGAGATGTGCCCGCAAGCAAGGTACATGCCCCCGACCAGAATCGAACCCGGGACCTTTCAGTCCACAAGCCAACGCTCTATCCACTGAGCCAAACCGGTCTCGGCTGTAGGGGGGATCTTGATCCTGGCTCTTGGGGCTCGTGGCCTAGGGCACTGAGCATATTTTAGCCACTGGGAAGCAAAATAATTACTCTATCAAATTGAGTGCGGAGTCAATCAACAAATACGTCATGGAAATAAAAATGCGGCTCCTAAATGTAATTTATCTCCCCGGTGATATGCGCAGAAAACCTAATCTAAGATGCCTGCAAGGCTCCTGGCCAGAGGCAGAAAAGGGAGGCTGTGATTTAAAGCAATGAGAATACATTCTGCGTCATCCCTAAGAGAGAGGCTGAGAGTTCTCTTCTCCCAGTTTTCTGAATATCCCTGTCTTTCCTATCAGAGTAGGAATCATTGCCTCTTCACAAGGTGTTTCAACACACTTCCCAAACAAGGTATAACTCAAAGCTAACGAGACAGCGCCAGGATTTGTGTGCCATCGGGAGTTTGACGCTCTGAGCAGCTACCTTGGATCTTCGGGGGCCTTGTCAGTGATGCTGAATGGCTTCCTGAACTTGCTTACACCCGAGTGGAGAAATATGGGCTTAAATTATTCACTTCTAGCCTAGTGTGAGCATGCAGAGAAGGCCTGGGGCTCACCTCCCTTCCTCCCTCTTCTCAAATCCGGATGATTTTAGTCCATTTCAAGAATTCGAATCCACCATCAAAGGGCAAGGATTTGGCAACACTGAGGAGAACAGGTGTGTCCGGAGGAAGGCGTTGTTGACCGCTGTGTCCTTGTGCCAGCCTCTGGCCTTAAACAAATGTCCGTGTTTCTGAACTTCTTCATGATGGTTGGGAGGTGGGCTGCAGAGGACCAACACAGCTCTTTCCCTCTGTCCGTCTTGAGTTCATTGTCTGGAACCCCGTAAATTATACGGAGAGAAGACAGGTTAACAAGAAGGGTAAGGTAGCCGAAACCGGTTTGGCTCAGTGGATAGAGCATCGGCCTGCGGACTGAAAGGCCCCAGGTTTGATTCTGGTCAAGGGCATGTACCTTGGTTGCGGGCACATCCCCAGTAGGGGGCGTGCAAGAGGCAGCTGATCGATGTCTCTCATCGATGTTTCTAGCACTCTCTCTCCCTTCCTCTCTGTAAAACATCAGTAATATATATATATATATATATGAAGGGGAAAGGTATATTAGCACAAGCCCTGGGCACACATGAGAACCTTCCATGATGAGTAACTGGAAGTGGTGGTTAGGACTTGGGTATATGTGGCATCTTAGCCCAAGAGCAACATGTTTTTAGAGAAGTGTTCTGACACAGAAAAGGACTTGGGGAGTGTAGGTGCCTGGGGAGCTGATGGAAGATAAAGGCTAGCAGTCCAGTCTGCATGAAGGTTCCCCTAGGGCTGATATACAGTTGTCATCCTGGTGGCAAGCAATGGGAAGGGGGACACCATTATGAATGTATGTCCTGCTCTCAGGCAAATGGGAGTAGAACAGAGAGCTTTTCTTACATCTGCTCTATCTTCAGCTCAAAATAATCCTTATGTTCAAGTGGCATCTTTTAATCCTTATGTCCAAGTGGATATTCTTCTACCTGTTGGTGCTATAAACCACGGAGGACTGGTTAGTGGCAAACTCAGTTCTTTGGCAAACATCCTGGTATTTATACATTGAAATAAAACTCGCCCATCATTATGGAAAGATTAGAGGCCTGGTGCATGAAATTTGTGCACTCGGAGTGGAGGGGCGGGGTCCCTCAGCCCGGACTGTACCCTCTCGCAGTCCAGGAGCCATCAGTTGGACATCCTTAGTGCTGCCACAGAGGCGGGAGAGGCTCCCATCCCCGCTGCTGTGCTCACCAGCCATGAGCCTGGCTTCTGGCTGAGCATCACTCCCCCTGTGGGAGCACACTGACCACCAGGGGACAGCACCTGCACTGAGTGTGTGCCCGCTATAGTCAGTGCATGAAATAGTGACCAGCTGTTCTGCTGTTTGGTCAATTTGCGTGTTAGCCTTTTATTATATAGAATGGAGATGAACTGTGATGATGCTGCTGGTTTGGGGAGTCCTTTGTTTGGAATTTACATCACAAGATGCTCCTGGGTTTAGGCAGCCCCCAGGGAGTCCTCAGTTAGGCACTCTACCATCAGGTAACAAATGAGGCCAGAGAGAAATCACGCATCCTCCTCTGGGTTCTGCACCATTTCAGGACAGCCTGCTGCCCACACAGTCCCGGACACACTGGAACTAAGAGACTGATGGATTACTTCAGGAGGCGACAGGAGACACTGGAACCAAGAGACTGATGGATTACTTTGGGAGGTGACAGGAGACCTGGAACCAAGAGACTGATGGATTACTTTGGGAGGTGACAGGAGACATTGGAACCAGGGACTGATGAATTACTTTGGGAAGTGACAGCAGAAACAATAAACAAACCTACTGCTCCAGCAAAGGGGATAAATGCTGCAAGTTGCTGGGGGCCCATGAGAGAGAGGGGCCTCTGGGGGAGCCACGAGGTCCCGGTATTTCAGCTGAGTCCCAAAGATGTTAGTAAACAAAGAGGAAGAAAGATATTCCAGAATGTAGACAAGAAGAGAAGGCCCAGCTGGCATGACTCAGTGGTTGAGGTGTCATAGGTTGATTCCTGGTCAGGGAACCTGCCTGGATGGCAGGCTTGATCCCCAATAGTGGGCGTGCAGGAGGCAGCCGATCCATGATTCTCTCTCATCACTGATGTTTCTATCTCTCTCTCCCTCTGCCTTCCTCTCTGAAATCAATAAAACTATTTTTTTTTCAAAAAAAAAGGAAAGAAGATAAGGTAAGCTGGTGTGTTGAATGTTTCTTGCCTTTCAGAACCTGCACATATACTCGGTGCATACAGTGAGTCAAGCCCTGCAGCTCACAGATCTGGGACACAGAGTCTCACGCCGTTTCCCAGCCCCTGGAGGTGGGCCTGGGTGGTCCTCTGTAGCGTGAGCTGCCCTGTGCATGATGTGGAGCAGCATCCCTGGCCTTCCTCACTGGGTGCCTGTAGCAGCGCCCCCTTCTCACAGCATGCAATGTCTCCAGGCATGGCACCCTCCCTCAGGGAGAGGTGCAAATCCCCTGGCTGAGCAGTGCTGCTCAGGGGGCTCAAGAGACTTAGCAGATGGCGCAGTGCAGGGTGGATGTCATGATGGAGACGCACGGGGAGCACAGAGAAGCCAGCCCTCCCTGTAGTACTCGGCCTGAGGGCTAGCAATGGGTGCCGGGGGAAGGCAACGTTGTCTGAGTCTTGAAGGATAGATGGAGACAATGAAAATAAAACCTCAGGTCAAAATATTAGTTTTAAAAGTAATAAAGATCCAACTCTATGGAGATGTCTGATGAGCACTTGACATCCTGGCTTGCTGTCCCAGGCAAAGGTGACAGACTGCGGATGAAAATCTGGGGTCACTCAAATAAGAGTGGAAGTTGAAGCCCTGCATTGTCGTGACATAAGGAGAGAACATCCAGAAATTCACCCAAAAAAAAAAATGGGCCGAAAAGAACACCTTGAGGGAAATGCCAAAGGAGAGAGCAGAGGGAGAGTCTGTGACAGGGAGAGAGGCTAAGGTGGGGGCAGCACTGAGAATCCCCAGGAGGTCACCTGAGAACTTTCCAGGAGTTTTCTGGAACCAGAGTGTGAGGGACACCCTCGGGAGACGAGGCAAAGACAACCAGACACCAGAGAGAAGAGGGAGGAGGAGGGTGGCTTGGGGACAGTGGCAGGTTGAAGAGAGAACACCCGTTAAGAAAGCCAAAGCATGAGCTGTTGGTAAGCTAGCGGAGAAGACCAGGAGCAGAGAGATTCAGGGAAAGGGCATCCCCTCCCTGGAGCAGGGCTACCGAGGACTCAGAACCAGGAGAACACCTGGGGACGTTCCCCTTTAAAAGAGAAACATCTGTATCTGCCTGGGGTGGGATGTGACCATCATAGCAGGCCAATGCTCCTACTGCAGCAACCACAACAAGGGGACGCAAGTACAAAGAGTAATTCTGAAGCTTCGGATGCGGTGGAGGCAGGAAGGAGCAGGTGAACTAATATTCCAAATACGGGAAAACTCTTCTGAGGTGAACCGGTGCTGGCCATCTCCTTTCCCCCCGGGAACTTTCTATTCCTGGTGCTTGCTGAGGATCGGGGTGGCAGAGGGACCTGCCAGGGGAGGGACACAGCAAAGCTTCCACCAGCAAATGAGGCTGCGGTGACGAACTGGAAAGAAGGGCCTTGGGACATTCTCTGCGCTCGGGAGCCACGTGGGAGACTGGGGAAGGTCAGGACGCTAAGCAACCAAGCGAATCCTCCTGCATCCTCTACTTCCATCACAAGGAAGACCTCCCCTGAAGTCGCTTGCCAGAGTTTGATTCAAAATGGGTTCACAAATGCTTTCCTATTCTTCCTTCCCTCCAGTGGGGCTAAGTCCCCTCTCCTTAAGTGTGGCTTCTACTTCTAAGCGCTAGAAGGTGGAAGACATGATGGAGTGTGACTCACAAGGTCATAAGAGTCAAGGTCACAAAGACATTGTGATTCCTACCTTGCTCTCTGTCCTGAACCACTCATTCTGGGGGAAACCAACTGCCATGTCATTAGGACATACCAGTGCCCTATCTACAGGCTACATGGTCAAGAAATGAGGCCTCTGGCCAATAACAAGATGGAAGAGGGCACCAGTGAACAGCCACGTGACCACACTCACAAGCAGACCCTTCAGCTCCGGTCCAGTCCTTGTCTTGATGGAGCCCAGCCAATGTCTTTGTTTTGGTTTTTTTTTCAGGTTCTTACAACAAGTTGTTATTACTATTACAAGTTCAGACTTCTTATTACACGTCTGACATTCATAAGCATTGAATGTTTTTGTGTCTATTCTACTTTTTTTAAACAGTTTACATTCAGTATTATTTTGTATTAGTTTCAGGTATACGGCATAGTAGTTAGACAATCAGATCCTTTGCAAAGTGTCCTCCTGATAGTTTCAGTACCCACCTGGCTCCATACATAGTTATTACAATACTAGAGGCCCAGTGCATGAAATTCATGCACAGGTAGGATCCCTAGCAGCTGCCAGCCATTGGCTGGGGCCTCCCTTTTTTCTAAGCCATCCCCTGGTGGTCAGTGCCTGTCATAGCGAGCGATTGAACTCTCGGTTGGTCAAACTCCAGAGGGAACACTTTGCATATTAGAGTTTTATATATATAAATTATTGACTATCTCCCCTATGTTGTACTTTATCTCCCCATGAGTATTCTGTAACTACCAGTCTGTACTTCTCAATCCCTTCACCTAACCCCCAACAATCCTCCCCTCTGGTAACCATCAGTCTTTTCTCTGGGTCTGTGAGTCTGTTTCTGTTTTGTTTGTTTATATTGTTCATTAGATTCCACATATAAATGAAATCATACAATCTGTATCTTTCTCTAACTGATTTATTTCACTGAGCCTAACACCCTCTAGGTCAGTGGTACTCAACCTTTCTAATGCTGTGACCCTTTAATACAGCTCCTCATGTTGTGATGACCCCCAACCATATAATTATTTTCATGTTGTGGTGACCCTCAACCATAAAATTATTTTCATTGCTACTTCATAACTGTAATTTTGCTACTGTTATGAATTGTAATGTAAATATCTGTGTTTTCCGATGGTCTTAGGCAACCCTGTTAGTGGTTCTCAACCTGTGGGTAAGTGTAAAGCATTACCCTTACCCAGAAGTTTTGACTTCAGGTTAAAGACATTAGTACATTATTAAAATGTTTTTCAAGTGTTTTTCCCTAAGGCAGTGGTCAGCAAACTCATTAGTCAACTGAGTGGCACTTTGCCGACCACTGTGTTAGAGGGTGAAGAGGAATTCAGATATTGAGGTGTAAGAGGCTAAGAGTGAGGGAGAGGTTACACAGCCGCATTTTCTGAGAGAAGTAGGCACCTCAAGAGGATGCAGTTTAAGAAAGTAAGTTTGAAACTTGAAGAAGACAGAAAAAGGGTAGATCAGCCACCGTGTCCAATTCACTAGGGAATTAACTAGAGTAAATAATAAGAAATGTCAAATAGCAAGGAGATCGAAGCTGAGGTTAAATAAAATAACTTAACTATCTTTCTCTAATAGCATCTAATGGTTCAACATCAACACTAACAACATGGACATGTTCATAGGCCCACACATGCACACACCCATACACATACATACAGACACAGATGCACACACTCACATCACACAAGAATTGAATGGTAGGCAAAAACCACAATGGGTGGTGAGAACATTCAAGCAGGTGCTGACATTTAGGAGACCAGATAGAGAACAATGAAAACAGCTGATCAGCTGAAACCGGTTTGGCTCAGTGGATGGAGCATTAGCCTGCGGACTGAGAGGTCCCAGGTTCGATTCTGGCCAAGGGCACGGGCACGTACCTTGATTGTGGGCCCATCCCCAGTGAGGGGTTTGCAGGAGGCAGCTGATGATGTTTCTAGCTCTCTAGCTCTCTCCCTTCCTCTCTGTAAAAAACCAATAAACTATATTTAAAAAAAAAAAAAAAACAGCTGATCATCTAATCCAGACCAAGTGGGGAAACTGAGATAAGAGAAGACTGATGAGGAAAACTAGAGTGAGGTTACAGGACCACCTCTTTGATTAGAGGTGGGGGGTTGGGGTGGAGATTAGGGGTGGAGAACATTCAGAGGGAGACAGTGGAAGAGACCAAAGATTGTAGCCGTGGGGAGGAATTCGGGGAGAGGCACCCCGGCAGTTATAAGATACAAGAAAAGGCCACGCATGACAATTTCTGAAACAAAATGGAAGATTTTTGATGTAAAAATGGTTTTAAAAAAAACCCACAATGCCAAAAGTTCCTTCATCTTCCTAAATCTGAGGAAAGAGCCCGGGTCAGACCATGTACTTTTTCTCCTCTCCTCCGTTTCCTGATGGGAGCTAGACCTGCACTGGTTTTGTCTGGAGTTTTCCGTTACGTTCCGATTTTCAAGGAAACTTTCGTTCCGTAAGCTTCCTTGCTGACATAAAGCAGTCTTTTCACATGTCCGCTCCAACTGTTAGAAATAAAAAAATCCAGAAATAACACTCTTTGAAATGTCACCCTTTTAGAAATGCTTGCCTGTTTGCTTTCGGAACCTCAGCTAAAGATAACAAAAAAAAAATAGCTTACAGAATGTGGGCTTCAAACAAATCCACCTGGCTCTTGAAATCGGAGGTGAAAAACATCAGGTCAGCAAGTTTCCAAAAAAGAAGCAAAGTAAGGACACCCAACGCCGCCTGACAGCTCAGCTTATCCACAAACATCAGCCGGTCCGGACGAGTTGCTAGGACAACGGAGAGAAAGGTGACTTGGAAAAATGCAGAAGGCGGGTCGTGTAGTGACTTTGGCCCCACAGCTGAGCCTCTCAATGACCTTGACCTAACAGTCCGTAAGGCTGCATGTGAACTACCCCTAACTGGCGACCTCTACTGGTGGAGTTAGGGTGATAACTCAGCAAAATCTGGGCGGAGGTAGTCTGTGGGTGCCCAGTTGCCAGGCACTTGGAGAATCAACTAACAGAGGAACCATTACATGTCTCTCCAAAGGGGTCTCCATGACCCAATCACAGCTTCACAGACATGTCTTCATCCTCAAACTGAACTCTGACAAACTGAACTCTGAGACCCTCAGAAGCCCCACTTCTTTTCATGAAACTTACTTTTCTGACCAGAAAGATCTTTTTAAAAATATATATATATATCTTATTGATTTTTTACACACAGGAAGGGAGAGGGATGGAGAGTGAGAAACATCGATGAGAGAGAGAGCCATCGATCAGCTGCCTCCTGCAGGCCCCTCACTGGAGATGTACCTGCAACCAAGGTACATGCCCTTGATGGAAATCGAACCTGGGACCCTTCAGCCGGCAGGCTGATGCTCTATCCACTGAGCCAAACTGGTTTCGGCAAGATGTTCTTTTTAAAAAAATAACAATAATAATAATAAGTTCTTAGGAGCCAGCATCCATCTTCAACACCAAGGTCTGAGTTAGACATAATTTTTTTTAAATACTACTTTTGTTTAGTTTTATTCTACTGTGGATCATAACTCCCCAATTTTTAAAAAATCCAGTGTGCGGTGTTTATGGAGAGCGCTACAACTAGAAAGAAACCCATTTTTCATCAGCTTAATTTCATTTACATGACACTGGCTCGCACTTCCAAGTTTTAAAGGTATTAGTAAGCTTCTAGAAATAGTTTCCCAGGACAATAGCTAACGGAACATGGCCAGTTTTTATCAGAAGGAAGCTTGACTATCCTGGGATACACTTTTTCTTTTTAAACATAATCCATTGTACAAAACTGGCTTTGAATTTGGGAGTTAGCAATAAAGTCCCCTGACAAATCCAATAAAAATATATGAGGAATCAACAATGGAAGTGTTTTCCTGATTTTGCACCAACGTGACTAAGGCAAGATTTATAGTGTTTAAAATCATTATCTTCCCATTGTTAGGAGAGAATTTGTTCTATTTTCCCTTCAAGCTTTGCTGTCTCCAATTTCGAGACTTTATGGAGCATAACTTCAAAAATATTCTAAAACAGCCACTCTTTTTCCCCAAAAAAAATCCGAGTAAAAGTCTCAAAACCAGCAAATAAGTTCCATAGAAACCATCATCTCAATTATTGATGGCTTTGCAGGCAGAGCATTTTTATATTAGCCTTCCCAAATCAAAAGTTTCTGCTGTAGCCGAAACCGATTTGGCTCAGTGGATTGGAGCGTTGGCCTGCTGACTGAAAGGTCCCAGGTTCGATTCCAGTCAAGGGCATGTATCTTGGTTGTGGGCACATCCCCAGTAGGGGGCGTGCAGGAGGCAGCTGATGGATCTCTCTCTCTCATTGATGTTTCTAACTCTCTATCCCTCTCCCTTCCTCTCTGTAAAAAAATCAATTATATATATATATTAAGTTTCTGCTGTAAAACTGTACATTAAATTCCTCCTGCATTTCAGCTACTAGCAATTCCATTTGGGGGTGCTATATTAGCCCATTGCATCTCCACAGGTGACTTCTATTTTTAACAACAAGCATTTACGTTTTCTCTAAGATCACCCTCCACAGCTGACGGGAGAAGTAGCTGAGAAAACTAAGCATCAGATCTTACATCTTCATATCTTGTAAACTGTGTTAATCACTCCTCTTTAAATTCACTATGTTAACACCATCCCAGTCACATTTGAGGGCTACTCTGAGCCCCGGGATTCAGGAAGAGTGGGAGGAAAGGAGCACATCACACCTGGCAGGTCTCCCCTAAAGACGGGAGTCACCCCCTGGTGACGCCTGGAGAACAGAAGAGCTCACATGTGAATGTGAGGCTGCACCACTAGCTTTCAAACACATGTGAGGCCTTGGGGCTGGTCATGACACAGAATCTAACTTGGGGTTTTTCCTCAGTGATCTCAGAGATGACGTCAGTCCCCTAGGAACAGCCACGGCAGAACCCGAGTTTCAAAATAGATCCCTTCTCCAAAGCAAAAGCACCCCAGAGGATCCTATCGCGAGTTGTTGGACGCTGATCATTCCCTGGGGCAGCAACCATTCAGCAGATGGTCACTGAATGGTTGTCGGGGTGCCAGGTATTGAGCTGTGCCCGGGGTCCCCCTCCCCTCTCCCAGGTGTGCCGGGCTGATCCCCTCCCTCACGCTCTAGAACACCTCACCAGCTTTTGAGACCCATTCAGGGACCCCATTCAAGGCCCAGCTGAACTAGGAGGTTTTTACTAATACAGTGGTACCTTGAGATACGAGTTTAATTCGTTCTGTAATCTTGAGGCGTGGGAAACTATGAGATGCTCGAGTCGCCGTAAACTGGTGGGTCGTGTGCAGCCGGCCAATCCGCTCGATGGCTTGTATTTCAAAAATCTCGTATGTTAGGGCACTCGTATCTCGAGGTACCACTGTATTGAGGTTCAATAATATTAATAACTAACGGTGGGGGATTGTGACTATGTCTGCACCAGATAAAATCCTACTGGGCGCTGGTGCCCAGCCCGGGTGCTTGCCAGTTAGAAAAAGGAGGTGACCTGATTCTGGTCTTGAAGTAATTCATCATGGCAGTGTGAGGGGAGCGTGCATGAAATGGCCTTTGAAAAGACACAGGAGGAAAGTATAATGAGGCGCAATACATGCGGGACCTCAGCTGAGGGTGGGCAACCCATGATTCTGTCCACCCCGTGTACTAATTCCCCACCATTAGTAGCTCACACGGCTGTGCATTCAGGGACCAGCCCAGAGGCTGAGCGTCAGGAGGAAACCAGGGCTCAGACCTCAGCAGGGATGGAAGGGCCAGAGCCCCCCTCCCCCCTCCCAGAAGCAGATAGTAGAGCACCCCAGTCCGGGGGCCTACAGATCCACACCTGGTTTTCTGGGGCAAGACCCACCCAGGACCTAGAATTCAAAGATGGTCCCAGGGCAACCTGGGGTTTTCCGTTGCATCTTCATCTTCCTCTTCCAACAAGCATTCGGGCCACAGGCCTTGGGGTGACCTGGGGTTGACAGGATGTGCCTGGGGGTGGCGCAGCCCTTTCATGTCTCTGGCTCAGTGCTTCCCAATGATGTGAAGGTGCCAGCATCTTCTCAGAGCGCTGGAAAGCCTTCAGGGCAGGGCTAGGGCAGTGGTTTCCCACGTGGGGCACACGCCCTCCAGGGGCGGTGTTTTGATTTGTAAGAGGGGCAATTGGAGAATGCGTTATTTATTAAGTGAATTTTTTGCATTTCTGATGGTTCTAGAGGCCTCATAGACAGTATGAAAATATATATTGTGACATATTTTTGCATGTCAGATCTCTATTACATGTTTTGAGACTTCATTTGCTATTTTTTTCATATCACTTCTTCTTCTTTTGATCTTCTTAATAACTTCTTGGTGATTTCTTCCTCTGGACTTCAACTGTCCTTCTGTTCTTTTATTTTTCTCTTTCGTGGCTGCCATGTTCTTTGAGAGCTTGTTGGGATCAAGTTCATGGCCTTCTGGGCTTCCTCTGCGTGAAAGGCAGTTCACTTTTGGAATAATAAGAATTCTATGTCAGGGTGTTGGGGCGGGCGGACATCAGGATTTTAGAGATGCTTAGGTGGGCGTGGCCACAAGAAGGTTGGGAACCACTGGTCTAGAGTGAAGCGCTCTCCTAGTGGCCGTGAACACCCTCCGTGTTGCTCCACGGGGTCTCTTTTTTTGTGCCCAGAGCACAATTGCCCCTCAAAACTTCCTGATAGGCGGTCCACAAAGGTTAGCCTGCATCACCGAGTGCACATTGAATATTCATAGATTTTTATTTACACCATTTGCTGCTTCATGGCCTTCTGTAGACAACTCTCAGAGCCATTACTATGTCAGAGGAGCTGCATTCCAGGAGTTTCTAGCCCATTCTTTCTGGAAAGCATTTTTATAAACTCATTAGTCAACCGGCCAGTCCTGGCGGAGGCGAGGTGTTTTCAGAATATCTCACTTTTGATAAGCACAGGAGACAGGAAATACCACCCATACGAGAGCAGCAGTGAGGGCGACCGTATTCATTTCCTGTGGCTGCTATAATAAATTACTACAAAATCAGTGGCTTGAAAACAAGGGAAATCTCTTCTCTCACAGTTCTGGAGAAGTCCAAAGTCAAGGCATCAGTAGTTACCCTCGCTCTGAGGACTCTAGGGGAGAATCCACTCCGTGTCCTTCTGATCGTGGGGAAGGGCACATAATGAGAATAGAGCCACCGTTGTTTAATAATTACTTGCCTTACTAACTGTAGGTAAGAGTTTTCTTACAGACCCTGGGAAACTGGAGGGTGAAACAAGGCTGTAAAAAGATAAGATGCCTGATGGGTCCATTACTCAGAAAAAAAAAATACGTTATGAGAACAGACCAAGGACAGGACACGCTTTGATTTGGTGGCTATGCCCAGACCTTGACCTCCTCCAGGAGTTTGCCTCAGGGACACTGACCATTCTCCGGTCCCAAGCATGGGCTGAGCTGTCTATGACGCCATAGAAGATTAGCCACCTTGTTATCAGACTCTGAGCTTCGGAAGATCGGACTGTAGATGCTCCCCTCCCCTTTCCCTGTTACACTTGCAGCTCACAGCTGCATGTAGCTATCTTCTCCCTTGTGTGTATACACTGAGTGGCCAGATGATGGTGATCTCTGAATGCATTATAACCTGGTCATTCAGTGTATATCCTATAGAATAAAAGGCTAATAGACAAATTGTCCCCTTGACCAGGAGTTCAACCAGCAGGCAGGCCGGCCAACTACCCACGTCCCCTACCCCTGGCCAGGTTGGCCAAACCCTACTACCCATGCACGAATGCATGCACTGGGCCAGATTATTATGCGTTCAGAGATCATAATAATCTGGCCACTCCGTGTATAATCAGCCCACTGGTGAGGGGGGTCCGAGCAGAATTCCCAGGGTGACGGACTGCTCTCCCCATACTGCTGGTGTTATTGGAATAAACATTCATATATGATTTGATTCAGCCCTGTCTCTGCTTGGTTTGACTCAGTGGGGTGGCCTCGAACCCATTGTGTCCAGTTTCACTTCCGGCACCCTTGGCTTGTGACCGGGTCACTCTGCTCTCTGCCTCTGTGCCATAATCTCTTCTGTGCACACAATCTCCCACTGCTTCATATTCTTTAAGACAGTTGTTGGCTTTGGGGCCCAGCCACATAATCCAATATGATTTCCTCATCTTAAGATCTTTAACTTAATTACATCTACAAAAACCCTTTTCTTTTTTAAAAAAATATAAATAAATGTATTGGAGTGGCATTGCTTCATATCGTAAGTTTCAGGTGGAGAATTCTAGAATACATCATCTGTATATTGCATTGTGTGCTCACCATCCAAGCTCTAGTCTTCCGTCACCATGTATTTGACCCGTTTTGCCCTCTTCATCCTCCCCCCCCTTGCCAATTAAGGTCACCTTCACTTGCTCTGAGGATTAGGACATGGACATATCTTGTTGGCGATTAACTGTCCCAGTTTTCCTAAAGCTGAGGGATTTCCTAAGACAAGGGAATTTTAGTGCCAACATGGAGACTACTCGGTTACCCTACCTCTGAGGGACAGACCCCGGAAGACTAACACTCTTTGCAGAGTTGGGCAGTGGCTCACAGAGTGTGGTACCCAGACCAGGAGAAGAGCAGCTTAGAAATGCTGATCATTGAGCCCCATCCCAGACCCGCTGATGGAGAAACTCCAAGAGGGGGGAGGGTATCATCAATCTGTCTTCATAGTGTTCCAGGGCATTGTCATAGAAACCAAAATCTGGGGACCACCAGAGTAAGGTCTGAGTCTTGGCCCAAGGAGAATAAAAGTTGGACAAAGAAAACACCCCCTGGAGCTGGGGCTCAGCGCTGAGAGCACCTGGGAGGCCCACGGGAGGCTCTGTAAGAGTAGGGCTGCCCACACCCCATAACTGGTTCAGAGCAGAGCCCAAATGCTGCTGTTTTCTAAAAGCTCCCCAGGTGACCATGGTGCGATCCAGGGCCAAGAGCCTAAACCGCAGACTTCATCCAGGGGCAGCATAATGTGTGGGTGAGTGAAAGTGGGCTACAGGAGAGCGTTGCCTCGCTCCTTTGTGCACCAAGGCACAGAATTAACAAACCTGTATGTACTTCGTTTCCACTTAAAAAGAATGAAAGACCATGTTTCTTTGGTCTCACTACAGATGGACGCTAACATGTAATTTCAGAATAATTGGGGAAACAGGAATAGGTGAATAGTTTCAGGGTGAATGGAAACAAGGTCCCAAATTAAGGCAGAATAAGGAAACGATTCACTGGGGAAGAAGAGCATGAACACTGGATCTTTCACTGAGGGAGAGGCTGTTTCCCACGCTTATTGATGGGGGACCACCCACAATCCACAGCAGGTTGACAGCAGGCTCCCTGCACTCATGTGTCTAGAAATATTTGGGCTACCATCTTTTTTTCCCTGCACTCATGTGTCTAGAAATATTTGGGCTACCATCTTTTTTCCCCTCCACATAATCTAAAATCAAAGGGTATTGCCCTCAGGGATGTCTTATGTGGAACACTGAAAACCAGGTTGCTGGTGATGGAGGTTTGGTAGCCAGTCCATAGAAGCCATGGGTATAAACAAGATGGTTCTGGAGAGAAGAAATGAAAGCTGAGTTTAGAGCCTGAAGCTAGTCTTCCATTTGTTGGGGTGTAAGAGGAAGAGGAAGACCTAGGAGAGGGGAGAGAGGAAGCCAGTGGGAGGAGAGAGCAGCGACAGGAGGACAGAGAAGCGTGGGATGATCTCGGAGTGTCTGCAAGTCGAGATTACTCTCAGGGACACGTGGAAGGATGCAGGTGAGGGCCGGCCCACAGATGCTGGGCAGGGGAGGGAGTTCGAGAGGTGCAGACAGCTTTTAACCAGAAACTTGGCTACGAAGGGAAGGCGGGGAGTCTTAGGAAACACCAGGGTGGTAGGATGATTTTGTTTTTAAAGACATATTTTCCAGATTTTTATTCTCTTTGGGCCAAGACTCAAATCTTACTCTAGTGGTTCTCAAATTTTAGAGAAAATGGTTTGTGTGGTTTTTTTTATTTTTTTTTTACAGGGGAAAGGGAGGCTAGGATGAAGGAGAAACTAGAAACTCAAGAACAAGAATAAAAATGTGGAGTGCCTTTCCTAAAGAGACTGCCCCCACACAGGGACAACACTGCACCTTCCCATGAAAGAGATGTTCCTTCAGGAACAGGGGCAGGAGCAGAGCTGGGGCTAAGAAATAGTGTCCCTAAGAGGGTGGTCTGGGACTTAGGTCGTATGGGAGGTGAGACCTTTATGTGAAGATGGGAAATGAGATAGTCCACTGAGAGTTTAGGGAACAGCTGACGGTAGAATTGGGTTTAAGGAGCATTGAAAGGAGCAGCTGCTGTGGAAAAGCAACAAAGTGGACTCTGGAAGAGGAAGTGATCCCCAGGGAGGTTGGGCTGAGCTTGGAGCTCAGGGGAGCACTGGGGAGACGGGGGTCACCATAAACAGGAGCCTTGACTGCAAGTCTGGGCAAGGGCATTACATTCTGAGCTATCCACCTCAACCTGGGAGAAGCCTGAAGCTGATGCTCAGGAGAGACTGAAACAGAGGCAGAGTATATAGAGCTGATGTCATGGCACAGACCAAAACACAAGAAAACTAAAGTTTACATCCTCAAGGGTGAATCCCTGGGCCCCTTTTCTCCTCGGTATGGAGCATACAGGCTTCCTTATTATTATTCTACTCACTCACACGAGGAGATTATAGGGTTTCTCTGCAGCTTGACAATGACCTTTGCGTAGCAATGAAAAGACCGAGCCACCAGCCAACGAGCTCTGCCAAGAGATGATCTTTAATGCACATGGAATATGAACTGGCAGCCAGGGACCAACAGACATTTGGCAAAAGCATCTAGCAGCACAGGATTTCCCAAGCTCTATTAACATTTGGGGCTGGATGATTCTTTCTTGGGGTGGGGGTATTCTGTGCATTGAAAGATGCTTAGCAACCCTCCCTGGCCTCTACCCAACTCCAGTTGTGACAACCCAAAATATCTCCTGGCATTACCAAATATAAAATCCGCCTTCTCCGCCTCCTTTGCCCACCTGCCCAGTTGAGAATCACTGATCTAGCATGAAAGGAAAGACAAATTCTAAAACAAACAAATAAAGAAAAGGAAGCAAGGGTGATACAAGGATAACAATAGATCTTTGGGGAGGGACTGTAATTAGTATCCTGGTGGATGCTGTTTTAATAAAGTAAGAATAGACTGTTATGGAAAGCAATTACCTTCAATCAACAAAAAGATCTTTGGAAACTAGAAATGTGAGATCAAAATAGAAAATGCAATAAAAGTATTGAAAGGTAAAATTGAAAAAAAATCTTTCAGCTAAAAAAACACAATTAAAGAGAAATGAGAAATAAGAGAGAAAACTAAACAAAATGAACAGTTCATTCCAGAAAGCCAACATCGAAACAATAGATGTTTTAGAAAGTGAATGATTTTCAGAGAAGAATGGAGTGGAATAATTACCAAATAAATAATTTGAGAAAACTTCCGTGAACTGAAGGGCATGAGACTCCAATTGGAAAGTTTGCTTTAAACATTTGGTCCAAAAGGATAAAAGAAATTTACTTCAAACCACATCACTGTAAATTTTTAGTAAATTGCGATAAAAAGAAAAAACAAAAGGGCACATACAAAAGATTGGATCTTAGAATGTTATGTGTTTTCTTTTCATTAAAATGGAGCCAACAGCATAATAAAGAACACCTTCAAATATCTTAAGAAAAAATACCAAGTGCTGACAAGGATGTGGAATTAGTGCACCTCCCATACACTGCAAGGAGAAAAACAAAATGACACAACCTCTTTAGAAATCATTTCTTATACATCTAAACATAAACTTACCATATAACCTGCAAATCCCACACACTCATAGAGAAAGAAATGAAACAAAAACACACAAAGATTTTTATGTCCACACAAAGATTTGTCTGTAAATGTTTATTGCAGAATTATTAAGATTCCAAAACTGACACAAGCAAAATATTCATCAGTTAATGATGGAAAAATGCAGTATATTCATACTATGAGATACTTTTCAGCCAAAAAAAGGAACAAGATAGTAATACATATAATGATATGGAAAACCTCTGAAACATTATAGTGAGTAAGAAGGACAAACACAAGAGTCTAAGAACTATAGATTCTATTTATATGAAGTTTTGGAAAAGGAAAAAATACAAATCAGATATTGGTAGCCTGAGAATTAACTGCAGAAGAGCAATCTTTTAGAGTAATAGAAATGTTTTATATATTATAGTAGTAGTGACACAATTATATATAATTACCAAAATCCTAAAATTATATACTTTCAATGAATTAATGTTTATTGGCTGTAAATAATGAATCTGTAAAGCCAGAGGAGAAAATAATATAAGAAATCTGAAAATACTTATTCATAGCCTAGAATTTTATACCTAGCCAAGCTATCATTCAAATGTCAGCGTTAAGAAAAATACATCTTCAAAAATGCACTGTCTCAAAAAATACAACTTCTAGAAGCTCCCTTTTAGTGGAAACCCAAAGACATATTCCATCAACATGAAAGTTAGCTAAGAAGGAGGAACATACAACAGCCAGAAGTCAGGAACTTCCCACACAGGAGAAAGGTGAAGTGACTGCCTGAGGGATAGGTAGGTAGACACTCCAGGGTGAACACTGTCCTGCAATCATTTGGAGCAAGAGGAAGGAGGACTTTGTCAGAAACAAATAATAATGAAGGAAACCACAGACAACTTGAGGTAATTTGAATATATTGAGGACCAGATATACTTTCTGTGGAAAGTATAAGGTTAAAATAGTGGTTAAGTACATAAAACCTAAGCAAAGAAAAATTAGACAATTATTAATTCTAAGGAAAGAAAATATAGTCACAGCACATTAAATGCCTCAGCTCTGGATTAGAGTATCATGGACATAATGACAATACCACAACTGATTGTAACAGAATTATATTGATGGAATAGGAGAAGGGAAAGATCAAGCAAGAGATAAATCTTCATACTCCATTTAGAAAATCCATACATAACTTAAGAAACTGAAGTATTAAGAGTTGTACTGTATAAGCATGCTTTAGAAACATGGTCATAAATGCTCAAAGAAACATCTGAAAAAGCTGAACGATGTTTCCTTTGGGGAACACAGCCTGGAGTTGGGAAGGGATGGAGGGCAGAGCATCACTGTCTTTTTCTAAGCCTTGTGAAACATACTCTTAAAAAGAAATTTTAACCAAAAACATACAAATATTGCATTGAGAGGGGAGGGTAATGTGGATGTACTCTGAGAAGTGGTTGTGATGGAGGCAGAGCTGGAAAAAAAATGAAGGTAAAATGGAGATATTGGAAGGGATGGAGAGAAAGATTTGAGACATAGGTCCTGTGTCTGTGGATCAAGAGCAAGGTCAATAAATAACGGTGGTTGCCGAGAAGTGGAAGGAATTAATGGAGGTGGCAAAGGGATTTGGCACACAGGTCAGCACATTTTGTTTGGAAACCCGTCTTCATCACTTTTCTGTTCCTTTATAGGTCAAGTCCCTAAACACCTCATTTTATTTCTCAAATAAAACGTTCCTTTTGTTCTGTTCTGCATAATTTTATCAGTTGACTTAAGAGTCATAATAGTGAAGGACAGCTGTGAAGGCAATAGCTGTAGCACTTCCATCTTCAAGTGAGATGCTCATCTTTAAATACACCGGTCTATGCTTCTAGACTAAGACTACTGCACTTTTGATGAACATGATTAGGGAAACAAAGCCTAAATCACTACCTAAATACCAAGACTTCAGAGAACTGCAAAAACAGAGAGAGGCTAAGAGTCCTGAAGTCTAGAATGTAACTAATAACTACATACATATTCAAAATGGAGTTCATCATCATATCAGAGCTAAACAAGGTAAAACGTGAGAACACTTGTAACAACATGTGTGCTCAGTACTCCTGTCCGCAGTAATGACAATGGTATTCATGATGGTGGTGGGATGGTAGTGGTGGTGACTGTAGTGGTGGTGGTAAGTAGGGTGGGGCAGTGTTGGTGGTGATGGTGATAACAGTAGTGTTGGTGTTGGCAGTGTTAATGGTGGTACCTGGCATGGGTAAGAAATGGTTATGAAGTTGCAAAAACTTACCTTCCACTCACCTATGGAGTCTGCTTCTTTTTTCTGGCAGATGGCTTCTGCCCCTCTTTCATAGGCTGGAGTTCAATCAAGTAGCCTTATCTAACCATGAGAAAGGGTAGGGAATATAGACTGGATGTGTTTCCAGGACAAGGAGAAGACAGGCTGGCGAACTGCTGGCATCTCTGCCAGAGTGGCCATCTGTAACCTGGCCTGGCCTTCACCCACCTCCCCAAGCTTTGATGCCAAGCACACCACTCCAAACTCCCCAGTCATTTCCCAAATTGGAAGAGCGGCTATTTTTCTAGCAAAGTGTCTTCTTGCCCCCGTGTCTGCCCCTCCTGGAATTCCCCTTTCTTTCCCTGTCTCCACGTGTCCAAGTTCTATGCTTTCTTCAAGACCCATCCTCTCCACGAAGTATCTCTTAGTTGGAATTGATCTCACTCCCTTCCCGTTTTTCATCTATCTCTCCATCTGCCAAAGAATTTGTTACTTTTACTCCATTTGTGGGCATGTCTCCCAACTCCATTAAAAAGCAATTTTCTTGCAGACGGATGGCCACATCTCCGCATTGCGCCTAACCCAGGTGGACACACGGACTGTGCCAATTGCATCCTTCAATTCTGTGTCCCTGTAAAATTGGTACCACGTCTTGTATCCGGCAGGTGCAAAGTTAACTGGTGCCAAATCATGCCTTAAGATGCCCCCTCCATGGGCTGAGCACAGCTCTCCGGCTGTTATACTGAGGGGTTGCATCTGCAGACACTGAGAGCAGGACTCAGAGAGCTTTCAGCGGGCATGGCTATCCCCCAACTCTGTACTTGTCAAGGGCACGGTGAGAACTGTCCTCTCTCACCACAAAACCAAGCTAGAGAAAAATTGTTTTCTAATTTGTTTCCTTTTTCTTTTCCCTTCCTGCCTCTCTCTCCCCATTTTTTTTAATTATTATTTTCTTCCTTCTTCTTATGCTTCCTCCCACCTCACTCCTCTCCTGGACTTTATTTCTTTAAAAGTGCTTTTCTTGCTCTGCTCTGTGGACAAGGCCGATTTGGATCAATAACCCGTGATGAGGTACAAGCATCCTCCGGTAACTCCTTTGGCCCGCAGCCTGCCAGCACAAAGTTTTCCACAGCAGAGGGTCAGCGGGAACCCTGCTGCCCTCCTCCCCGGGCGAGGGAATCCAAGGACTTCTTGCTCACCAAGTGCTGTGCTGCTCTCTTCCGACAAGGTAGTTTGGATCCTCTTCAAAGAGGCTGGCAAGTGATGCTTGCAGCTTGAGGTAGATTGCGCTCGAGCTGACCTGCCTGGAAATGCAGGTCGGGGAGCAGGCGAAGTAGAGATGACTTTGCAGCATCCTCTCACTCAGAGTCAATGGTGCTGCACATACGCACCTCAGCCGACGAGCGTGTCACCATTGACTTCCATCACGTGGGACATCGGCGTTGTCCGTCCTGCCCGTTGGAGTCATCCAGTTGCTGGGCTAGAAAGTAAGAACTTGGGCTGTCTTACCGGTGTCCACGAGGTGACCTGGGACAGGTCATTGTGGAGGAAAAGACGCTGACCCTTTGCGGAGCGAAGGGAAGAATGTTCCAGAGGGAGGCAGGATTCTGCTTCAGGCAGTTGGTCCTTGAGATGAAGGGAAGGTCTGAGAGCAGGCCTCGACCTGTGAGAGAGGGTGCTAGCTCGGTCCCACCAGGACAAATAGCCAGGAGTCCGTCCAGTGAGAGGCCTCATCACACAGCAGCTAAAGGCACTGGCTCTGAAAACAGTCTACCTGGTGACAGCAGCGGTTCCGCCCTTTATAAATGACCTTGGTTTTGAAATCATTCACAATGAGTTGAGTTTCCCCTGTTGACTTATCTGAAAGCTGGAGCACTCAGAGTATCTATCTACCTCGGAGGTTTCTTGTGAGGATGAAAGTTATGAAAATGAGATCATCCTTGCAACGTCCTTCGCAGGGCAGCTGGCACAGCAGAAGTGCTTCTTGAGCATCACCACCATCGGAGACTGGCCAGGTGCCCACCATGTCTATTTCCTCCCGCGGAGCAAACAGGAAGACATCTCCCAGGCTCCCTTGCAATGACGGCTGTGTGTGATCAGTTCCGGCCAGTGGAATGTGGGCGCACTCGTGTGCTGCTCCAGGACTGACAATGAAACAAACCATGTACAGTTGAATAGCCCTCCCCCCTCCCCCCACAAAGGACGTGTTCAAATCTGAATCCCCAGTGTCTGTGACAGAGACTCCATCTGGAGAAGAAAAATGGAGTCTTTGCAGAGGAAGTTAAGTTGAGATCTCTAAATGATACAATCCTGGGTTTCGGATGGGTCCTAAGTCAGGTGACAGATGTCCCTATGACGGGAAGAAAGAGAGAAGACACAGATCCACCGAGAAGAGGGCCAAGTGAATATGGGGACAGAGTTTAGAGCTGTGTGTCTACACGCCAGGGAGACTCAGGACTGCAGGAGCATGGACAGCGGAAGAGAGACATGGAACAAATTCCCCCTCCGTATCTCCAGAAGGAACCTACCCTGCTAACACCTTCACTGTGGACTTCAGCCTCCAGAAAGGTGAGGCAATAAATTTCTGTTTTAAGCCACGCAGGACTGATTCCATTCAGGTGAAGCATCCACTTTAAAGCGAGATAAAGATGATATAATCTTCTAGAAGACACCCTTCCTTGTCTGATTGCCCATTAAGAGAGCTGGGGGGTCAGCCTGGGGCTTAGAAACCAGAGGAAAAGAGGAGAGACAGAACTTGGGAAATTGTGATGGAGCCACAGAGCAGTCTCACCCCACATGGAACTGATTTTAACGGAAATAGTTCTTCATGAATCACATGGGTGCTGAGGGACAGGTTCAGTTCCGTGCAGATCACAGCCTCCAGGTTGCCCATAGCCAGACCCCTGAGAGCTTGTGTCCGCCAGAGAAATACAGTGGTACCTCGAGATACGAGTTTAATTCGTTTCGTAACCTTGAGGCGTGGGAAACTATGAGATGCTCGAGTCTCGGTAAACTGATGGGTCGTGTGCAGCCGGCCAATCCTCGCGATCGTGATTACTCCTATCTCAAATGTTGCTCATATTTCAAAGCAAAAATCGCTCACTCAACAGCTGGTATCTCAAAAATATCATATGTTAGGGCACTTGTATCTCGAAGTACCACTGTATTGTCACCAGGTGTCAAGGAGCCTCCTGGAAAGCTAGTCCCCCTCGGGCAGAGAGCCTGCGGTAACTGAGACACAAACAAGCTCAGGGAGCTGTTTCTGGCTGGACCTGTGTGAGAACACCACCCCTGTCTATCCCAAGAGGTAGAAGCAGATCCCAGAGATCAGAGCGCCGAGTCACCGCTAATCGATGAAGAAAGCAGCGCCCCTGGAGCGATATGAAACTCCAGTTCTGCTAACGAGGACAAAAGAGAGAGAAGCTGCCTGTGTCAGTCCCAAAGAAGCAGGAGGGAGGGTTCCGTGGCTGATGTTCCTGTGATCAAGGAGGTGAGGTTGAGGCGGAAACGTGTGATCTTTTATGGACGTGGTAACCTGGAATGCCCTTCCTCCTCCCGCCCGCCCACAGGTTCTAGAAGCGTCTGGCTTCCCAGCCTGCCTGGAGACCTCTTCGCGTCTCAAGGACACCCTGGCTTTCTCAAAAACACCAGCTCCACCGGGGTCAGTTCTTGCCCTGCTCTTTCGGGATCTTATATCCTTCTCGTATATTCACTTATTTTCATTTACTTATTTTTATTAATTTCAGAGAGAGGAAGGGAGAGGGAGAGAGAGAGAGAGAGAAACATCATTGATGAGAGAGAATCATCAATAGGTTGCCTCTGGCTTGCCTCCTTGTCGGAAACCAAACATTGTTCTCACTAAAAGGATGTAAACAGGAGGCCAGAAGGCTGGTCAACCTTAACTGCTCTGAAAGGTCAGAGCTAATTACTCTCTGCTTAGATGAAAACATTGTTAACTGAAGCAGCCTCCACCTGTTTGTTTCATGTTAATTTCTGTTTTGTTATTTCCTGCCTAAAGGCTAGGGGTGGGTCCCAAAGCCTTTTTAAAAGGGAGAAAAAGGCCAGAGCAAGTGGCAGTCCTTTCCACTAGAGGAAGGCTCCTGCTGGACCCCCCTATATCGCCAAATTAATATTTTCTAGTCTCTTTCTTCATTTGCGTGCGGCCTCTTTCAGAACCCAAACCCTGAACCGGGAACCCTGAACCATGCGGGACGTGGAAAGAGGTTCCCACACCTCCTACTGGGGATCGAGCCCACAACCCAGGTATGTGCCCTAACCCGGTGACCTCCTGGTTCATGGGTCAATCCTCAACTACGGAGCCACACCGGCCAGGCTCATATGCTTAACTTCTTGAATCTCCCCTGGGAATGAGCCTTGCAGGGGAAAGAGAGGGCATGCCTCTAGCTTTTTTGTTTTTATAGGACTAAGCCAGAGCCTGAGCTAAGCAGATTGGTTCCACCACCCGCCTCCCCCCGAACCCCAACCCTAACCCAGCCCCTTTCCCTTCACCCTTACAAGTGAGGTCTTCCTCCAAGGAAAGGAAGATAACAACACTTGATGGAGAAAAACGAAGTCGATTCTTACCCAATTTCCTATGAAGAGGCAGATTTCTTACTAAAAGAAAGTTGTGAAAAATATGGTGTAAACAAAACATATGGCCCATATGGCGCAGAATCCTTGGAACCTGGAGTTTAGCTAGAACTGCCCACACGTCTCCCTGGCCATATGTCTTGGGGGTAGGTTCCCCCCGGAGCAAACTTTGAGGCAAGGATTGAAATGGAAGAGGTTCATCCAGGAGGTTCTCCGAGGAAGCAAGGGAAAGGAGTGGGGACAGGACACGAAGGGAGCAAAGCCAACAGGACTGCGTCCCTGAGCGGGTAGGTGTGCCCACTCAGGGCTGCCCCTCGCCCCCGAGGGAGCCATGGGAGGCAGGAGGGAAGGGCTTCAGAGCAGAGACCTGTTGATGGCTAATTCCCATCAACCCCAGCACGTTGAGCTGCAGTGGCACCCCACGCTCCCAGAAGCCCCCATGCAACTGGAAAAGTCCTTGTGGGATGGGGCTGTGGCAGGAGCGGGGATGCCCAGTGTGGGTCAGGAGGGGCCGGAGGGAGAGCATGGGCATCCCTGCCCTGTGAGAGGAGAGGACAGGTGCCGACTGTCTGGGGGACGTGGGCCATAGCCATGGTCCTGTCCCTACGTCAGGCCGCAGAAGAGGCCCATGAGCCAGACTGTGCACCGCCCTTCTGCAGCCATCCCCTCGGCCATCCGCCCTGCGCCCTCTTCCTGGAACTGGAGAGAGGACACCTGGGGACCCCTCTCACCCAGGAGGACAGCAGCAGGACCTAAGGGAGGTGGGGTGCGCAGGTAGAAGGGACGCTGGTCCTGATCCCGGCAGCTGCTCGGGGCCCTGGCAGTGCCTCATCCAGGCTGTCTCAGGCCGGACAGCTTCCTGGGGGCCACTGCCATTTGGGGTGTTGGTTAACGCTGCTGAGCTTCCATCCTGACTGCCCAGCCTCCTTCCCTCCGCTCTTCTGAGGTTTGGACAAAAATAGCTGCGGAGTGACCCTCCGTTGCTGTGCAGCTGATCTCCCGGCTGTTTCCAATCCCAGGGAATGTTTGCAAAGGCTGTGCCACCTGGCTGGGCTGGGAATGGCGGGCCTGCCCCTCAGGGCTCCGATGGGAAGGGGGGGGCGGTGCCTGGGCCCGGCTGGTGGGTCACTTCTTCAGGTGACACTCTGGCCCTGAGAACTCTAGGCCAGCGCTGGCCACAGGGCCCTGGACACCCCACTCTGCCTCTCGGAGCGTGGCTTGGCTTGTTTATAAGACGCAGGGCGGACAGATCGCTATGGCGACGTGCAGCTAAGGGCTGGTTGATGTATGAACAGGAGGCACCTAAGCGGCTGCAGAGGGGGTAGGACACCCAGAAATGAGAGCTGGATGGAGAGCCGGCCACTCATGGGGGAGCCACCAAGGCCTGTGTTCTGTGACCAACGATATAAACGAGCCACATCCAGGAGGAGCTGGAGCGGCATCCCAGAGGAAGTGGCAGGCGTCCGACGTGGGCTGTCAGAATGGGGCGAAGCGGCCTTTGGGCTGAGCTTAAGCGCCCTGTGCTCCAAAGACGACTGCAAAGATGACAAGGGAGCAGAGGTGATGGGTGCTGGGCTGGTGAGTCCCAGACTGACCATTAAGAGCATTGTTTAGAATTAACGTCAGTGGGCTGCTCCCGAACCAATCGAAGTGCCTTCTCTCTGCGGATGGAACGGATGGAACGGCCCCTTCCCTTCCTCATCAATACCCACCCCCGCTGACCCGCGCCTTTGCCTCCTAAAGGACTGCTGCTTGAGCCTCTGCCTGAATCCGTGATGGCGGAAAAGCTCTTCTTGTGGATCTCAGCGCAATGCTTGTTCGCCTTCCCTTTGACAGGCCTTTTTCTTTTTTAGGCTAACAGTCCGTTTAGACCAGTGGTTCTCAACCTTCCTAAGGCCGAGACCCTTGCATACAGTTCCTCCTGTGGTGGTGACCCCCAACCGTGAAATCTTGCTACTGTGATGCATCGTGATATAAATATCTGCATTTTCCGATGGTCTTAGGCGACCCTTGTGAAAGGGTCGTTTGACCCCCAAAGGGTCGCAACCCACAGGTAGAGAACCGCTGATTTAGACCCACTCAGTCCCAAAAGCTGCGCTCCGCCACCCCCTGACAGCACCTGGAGTGGCCTCAGCATCACATGCTCCCCAAGCAGGGGATCAGATGGATAAAGCATCTCTCGCTTCCTGCTTTACCCCCATCCTTCTGCAGCAGGAGGATGCCGACCAGGCGAGCCTCCCTCTGCCGGGGGCCGGACCGCAGTGTGGGGCCGGGCGGCCGTAGGGATCTTGCCAACAGTGCAGAGACTGCCTCGCTCTCTCCTGCTCACGGCTCTGCAGCAGCCAGGCCGTGTCCACGGCCGCTCCGCCCAGCAGCTTGGCTCAGCGCCCCGCGCTGCAGCGGCTGCTGGCTGGGGTGCAATCAAATCGCACAAAAGAGCCTGAGCGACACCTGAACCGTGGGGAAAGCTCCATGGCCGCGCGCCTTGATGCGAGGAGGCCTGCCCACAGCTGCCCACACCACCACGCTGCCCTCTGGCCTCAGCCGTCAACACCTCCCTGGGTGAGGGGGCCCCACCGAGACTGTGAGTTCGAGGATGTTGTGTGATTTCCACCCCCACTGGTGACACAGGGATCAGCCAGTCATCTTTCTAGGGTTTTCTACCCCAACGGATTTCTCCACCACCCTGCTTGTGTGTCTGCACTGTCTTATGGGGATGGCAAATCTGTGGTCCTCCACCGTGTGAGGAGCCTCTTCGTTAGCGTGGGTGATGGTTTCACACAGCACAGCAGCTACATTTCAAGAGCCCACCAAGTGCCAAGTAAGGCATGAGAGACACATACAGAAAATATCACTGTGTGAGTTGCCTGCAGCGGCTGTAACAAACTACCACAGCCTAGCAAAGTCAACAACACCCACTTCCTGTGAGTCTTCCGGAGGGGTCGTCCGCATGGAGGTTTATGGAGTCAGATCGAGGTGGGTGGGGCTTGAGTTCCTTCGGAGGCTCCATGGAGAATGTGTTCCCTGTCTTTTCCAGCTGCTAGAGGTGCCTGCTCTCCTTGGCTCCTAGCCTCGTCCTCCATCATTCAGAGAACCTCACTCCAACCTTTACTTCTGGAGTCATTTTCCTTCTGTCTTCCTCTTCTAAGGACCCTGTGACTACACTGGGCTCACCCAGACCACAGTAGACTCTCCCTGTCTCAAGACCCTTCACATCATCATACCCACAAAGTCCCTTTAGTCGTGTAAGATAACATAGTCTCGGATTCCAGGGGTTAGACTGTGCACAGCTTGAAGGGCCATTATTCTATCTGCCACCATCCTTGTTAGAATTCAGAGGCAAGAAGACCCCCCAAGAATGGGGGAGGCACGCTGGGGGTCATTGAGGACTGTAGACCCCTACTGGTGCCCTGTGTGGATAAGAAATTGTGTAAGTTACAAGACACATTGGAATATAATGCCTCATACTGGGTGATGTAGGTGTCAAAACTGTGGGCTCGCCGAAACCTGTTTGGCTCAGTAGATAGAGCGTCAGCCTGCGGACTGAAGAGTCCCAGGTTCAATTCCGGGCAAGGGCATGCACCTTGGTTGTGGGCACATCCCCAGTAGGGGGCGTGCAAGAGGCGGCTGATCAATGTCTCTCTCTCATTGATGTTTCTAACTCTCTATCCCTCTCCCTTTCTCTCTGTAAAAAATCAATAAAATATATTTTTTTTAAAAAAACTAAGCTCTCAGACCCAGGTCATAAATCCCACCTCCTCCCTCACCAGCTGCACCACCCTGAGCAGGTATTTATCCTCTTTGATCCTTTTTTTTTTTCTTCTCATCTGTAAAATGGGGATTAAAGTACCTACTTTATAAGATGGTTAAGATTAAATGAAATAATACCCATAAACTACTCAGCAGCTGGTTCATCCTGACACACCGAGGGCTCCATTCCCTCCCTGCCATCCTGAGGATTTCTGATAGACCCACTTCACAGAGGCCAGAAGAAGGTACGGTTCTTGCACAGGACATCACCAACTGAATCAGGCCAAAGCTGGGCTCTGCCCACCACAGAGGGGTCCAGGGAGGTCTGTTCCCCCAAGAAGAGAAGCACAGCCACATAGAAATAATGAGAATGGTTAGTTTGGGGGGTTCAAAATCTCCATGTCTAGGTCGATTCTACAGGGGCCAGGAGCAGAGAGGACAGTTCTATGGTTCCACTTTTGACAATTCTCTAGTGGTTTTCTCCCTAAAGCCTGCTACAGCCCTCCCGAACCCCATTTTTACCCCTGCTCTGTGGACCCTTACCTCCCTGCGAGGCCACATAAAGCAGCATTTCATTCATCCTTCAATTCTTATTCAATTACTAGTTGCAAAAGAATAAACGACCTCCAAAAGGGCGATGTGAGAGAGTCTACGGTCACAGCCACGAAGGACACAGAGCTAACGCTATAGCAACAGCTGAGAGGAAGTGGTGACAGGCTGTGGGTACAAGTCTGAGCCATGCAGTAAACCAACCGGGCAGTGAATGGAGTCCCATGTGTTCTCCAGCCTGATCACACCATAGCATATGACAACAGAAGCCCTGTTCCTGCAAAAGTGGGTGCTGTGGACTGGCTGTCCCCCAGAAATTTACATGGTGAAGCCCTAACTCCCAATGTGTTGGTATGAGGAGACCAGGCCTTTGGGAGGTGGTTGGGTTTAGATGAGGTCATGAGGGTGGGGAGCCCCATGATGGGATTGGTGCCCTTATAAGAAAAAGAGGCACCAGAGCTTGCTCTTTCCACCACGAGGACACAGCAAGAAGGAGGCTCTCTGCCCACCAGGAAGAGAGCCCCATGGGGAACCACATTTGCAAATACCTTCCTCTTGGATGGCCAGCCTGCAGCACGGGGAGAAATAACTGCCTCTTGTTTAATCCCTTCAGTCTATGGGATTTTGTCAGAGCAGCCTGAGCTGACAAGATACTGGACACAGAAGACTGACCTTGGCACCTCACCTCAATGACCACTTCCATGAGTCTGCCATTGCAATCAAGTGACTGATTCAGTCTAGGGTACCCTGTGTCTCTTATGGGCCCATATATCTTGGAGCTCAAATCCTCTCATGCATCCTCCGTATCTCTCTCCAAATGGGCATTTGCCACTTCCTACAAAAGCAAAAATTGTGGGGGTGTTTTTTTGCCACAATACCAGCCTTGGTCCCAATTCAGCAACCTCTTGCCAATTAACTGGCCCATTTTCCATGACCATTGGGCCAGACTCAGGAGAGAAGAATTCTAATGGGCTGAGTCACCCCGTGGGTCAGGTTTCTACCAGTGACCCCCCTGGCTGTACCAAGAGGGGCAGAAGCCCATGGACTCTGGGCTGGGCTGAGTCCAGAAGAAGGGTGTTGATGATCGAGGCAATGACTGTCTCTTGATCACATCGGTCTTCCATTAATAATGGCTGCCAGTCATTAGACACCTACCACGAGCCAGGCTCCCAGGCATTTAATCTCATTTTAATTCCTAACATTTTCCATGCATCTTGCCAAGTAGATGTTATCATCACCTTGGTGATAAGGAAACCAGCTTCTCAAGGTAAGATAACTTCTCGGCAAGTCTCTTGGCCGACTGGCCTATACGTCAAAGATGAATCCAGTACCAAGTCTCAAGTGTTGGGGTGCTCCTTGACTAAGTTGGGGTTGCAGAGCCCCATCCTCCAAGCTGGGATGTTCTGATAAAGGGTGCCTCTGGGTCTGCAAGTCTGGGTACTTCCTCCTCCTGGGTTTTGCCTAGACACTTCTCCAGCAACCAGCCACACACCCTTATTTACCTGGAACCCCCATCATCTTTCTGACGGGTCGCTGAGAAAGATCTAGCAGACCCACCCAGCCTGGCCGAGCCTGCCTGAGCCGCCTCCCCTCTGTCCTGCTGCAGCACGAACCTCCCCATGTGAGCATCTGTTCACCTGGCCCCTTCCCCCGCACCTTGATGAGGGATGGCCGTGGCACCAAGCACATACGCATGGTAGGATGTAATAAATATGTGTGAAGCCCCATTGAATGAGGGATGCTCCAAATTGTGTGGGGGCAACCTGAGGGCATTCCCTCCTTCCTTCTAGGGTGAACACTGCAGCCCCCGTGGAAGGAAGGGCCCTCCGAAGCCTGGAGCCAAGGCCACTCTGCCTCCCTCAGGGCGCCAAGAGGTCATCAACTCAGCACCCCCAAAGCCCAGGCAGAGGAGGCAGGTTAAAACCTTCCACTTGCTCTTGGCTGGAGTTCCACACGCTCATGAATCCAGCTGAGAGGTAAAAATTGAGACTCATCCCTGTGTCTCAAAGAAGTCAGAGGTAACCCTGACCTGTGATCGGGCTGAGAGAATTGTATCAGAACCCTTGAGGGGCGTCTCCCACCATCAGAGCCCTCACCCTACTCTCCTGCACCGATGAGCCATGACTGCTGAGCCAGCGCTGCTTGTACCTGGGGACACTGGACTCCCTGGGATGCCTTGTTTTGCAGGGACGGTCCCCTCCAGGGGGAGCAGCCTCCCTATAAAACCAGCTCTGCTTCCAGCAGGTCAGAGTGGGAGGAGGCCCGGCCACCAGGGCAGACACACCCCGTGAGGGAGGCCCCGCTTCCGGTCTGAGGCCTCGGAGGATGCGGAACAATGGGGTGCTGGGAACACAGGGTGTGGAGGGATCGCATCTGAGTTATGTAAGCGCTTGTTTTGTTCCCAGCTTCCTGTCCGCCGGGACTTCAGGGAACTCCACAGAAGCCTACATCACACCCTTCTCGTCTATGTGGCATTTGTACACGTAACACGTACACACACACCCCTCAGGATGCTTTCTGTGTGTGTCCCTCCACCTGCTTCCCCTTTTCAGTGGAGACCAAAGGCCCCCATGGGCCCCAGGAGCCCTGCCTCGCCCCTAGGACCAAAGTGATTCTAGTGAGTGTTTCTCTCTTAGAAACCCATCCGGGGAACCCGGAGCTTCTGGCCCCACCCACCCTCACCCCTAACTCAGACTTGTCCACCTGGAGAAATCTCCTCTCACGAAACAGTAAACACATTTTCAGGTGGATTTTTCTAGACAGTTAATCCTCCCAAGCCTACCACTGGTCTCCACCTGTGCCCTCATGAAGGCAAACAGGAGCAGCTGTGCCTCTGCCCATCATCCCCTTCATGCTGCTCGCAGCTCCCCCCACACCTTCCACCTGCACCCCCACACACATGTGAGCTTACACATACACACACACACACACACAGAGTCTCTCTTATTCCCACCCTTTCTCACCCTCCACCAGGATTCTTGGTTTAAGGTTAGCTTCCAAGGGGAACACACCAACGCCCCCAATGGAACTGGGGTGCTGAGAGCGAGGTGTGATGACTTCCACACAGGTCCTCTCCTGGCCAAGTGCAAACAACAGCCAGACGCAGGGGGTGGGGGAATCTTGCCACCTGGGGCCCCGAGGCAGGCACACACTAACCCCCTGGCCCTTGACTCCATCCTCCCCACCCAATGGACCATTTCTGCTGCCGGTGGAGCCCTTGGAGGTGAGGTGTGCAAAGCTACTCACCCGTGAGCTTTGCAGGGGAGCGATGGGACGGGAGAGAAGACAGAGTGTGTCTCCACGTTGCAGGCGTGGCGACTAACCCTAAGAGGTAGCCAATCGCAGTTTGAGGAGCTCAGAGGTGGGGGAGACAGGAGGACCAGCCCCCTGGAGCCCAGGAGCAGAGCATTGCAGGGAAGGGGCAGAATGGGCCTCACTCGTGGGGCATCCATGCGGAGCTCTGAAATCTGCTGAGCTGACCTGATGACACCTGCCAAACACAGATGCATCCTCCCACCCCTCGTTCTCCTGGAGGGGTCACCATTCCCCGGCGAAACCTTGGGGTCTTGGGCACCCCTGGGTGCAGGGCTCTCTTCCCATCGCAAGAATAACATGGACTGCCATCGCCATACATTTGGGACTCTCCCACTGAGCTCATCAGGTGAAAATGGACCTCTCGCCCTCAGCAGAAGAGACAACGGGCAGAGGCACCTTGTTTCAGCTCCATTCTTAAGGGAAGGAGAAACCAGACACCTGGCTCACAGTCCTTCAGCCGTCTGAACGCCGCCGATCAACAGAGAGGGAGAGACAGAGGCAGACACTGGAATCACGCGTCTCAGCTCCACTTTATTACAACACGGGGGAAAGCAGTTGCAGGAGGAATGATGCTGGAGATGAACACAGAGATAAAGCCACGCTCAGCGGCGTGGCCTACACCTTCTACAGGGCGTGAGTGAGTGTCGGGGTCTCTGTACATGCATGTGGGGCTGCGGGGCGTGCGCTGTGTGCGGGGGACGGCTCTCGGGGGTGTTTTCTTTCATTGCTCGCTGGATGATGGTTGAACTCGGTGTCTTCCGGCAGACTAGCAAGGGGCTCCCCTGCTAGGACTGGGAGCCCGCCTTTTTCTTCTGGAATTTTCTGAACTGGGACTGAATGGCCACGGCCGCACGTTCTGTCTCGGGCGCGTCCATGTCGATGTCAAATTCTTCTTGAACTTTCTTCTGCCCATCTGTAGCAAGAAAAACACAGACAGAAGGCAATCACTGAGCCGGAAGAAGCCGGAAGCTGGCAGGAAGGCAGCTCTGGAAGGGACAGCCCTCAGGCCGCCATGCACCACGCCACCCCCAGCACAAGACCGAGTGTGCAAACCACAGTCCGATGGCTCCTGACCTGACCCTCATCCAAGTCAGCCGTCTTCCGGCCGCCCTAAGGCCACACCTGCAAGGGACCATGAAACTCAAGGGCAGTCTCGGCCCCTCAGATGGTCTACACGGTTTTCTGTCCCTCGTGTTCATAGGTTATAGACAGTTACTCCTCCCTCCTGCTACTTCATGTAGGTACAGTGTGAACGACACCACGGAGAGTGACCCAGGGTCAGCGGACATGCACCACAGCTCTGAGTGAGACTCGAGTTTCTGCATGAACTTGACGGCCAATGAGCTTTGCTTGTGGAATGAAGGCTTCTGTTCTTACCACCGGCACCAATGGATGGCGCCGTGTGACCTTCCCAGTGAGGCTGAACTTGCACAGGTCTTACACTTGTCCTAGAACAGCGGTTCTCAACCTGTGGGTCACAACCCCTTTGGGGGTCGAACGACCTTTTCACAGGGGTCACCTAAGACCATCAGAAACCACCTATTTCCCATGGTCTTAGGAACCAACACACCGCTCCTCAGTGTAGCAAAGTGTCGCCATGTCGTTTACTGTTGTCCTAGGAAGACTGTTGCCCATGCTACACCACGATTCAAGACAAAATTTCATTTATTTGTCATTAGAAATAAATATTTCACAATATATAATTACATGTTGTTTTTGTGATGAATCCCTATGCTTTAATTATGTTCAGTTTGTAACAACGAAAATCCATCCTGCCTATCAGATATTTACATGACAGTTCATCACAGTAGCAAAATGACAGTGATGCAGTAGCCACGGAAATCATTTTATGGTTGGGGGTCACCACTCCATGAGGAGCTGTCTTAAAGGGTCGCGGCCTGAGGAAGGTTGAGAACTGCTGTTCTAGCGGATAGGCTCAGCGGTGTGTTGCTAAGGCAGAGGGTTTAACTCATTCGCAGCAACGATGGCGGAAAACACCGCAGAAGCCAAATCGAAAAGAAAATAGGAGCTGGTGCCCCTCTGTGTTGAGCACCTTACTTTTCGCCAAACACCAGAAACAAACCAATAAGTAAAATGGTCTCGTCCTGGAAGGGGAGAATCTTAAAACCGCTCAGTCCAGTGAAAGCTGGGAACCCATCGTCAGCGAGAAGCACTTTCTGGAAAGTGAGTCTTCGCTGCTGGAAAAATCAGTCTTGACTTACACATTCACCACCGGAGTAGCAGCCTTCGAGTTGTTAGCATGAAATCTTTAGAAATGAACAGACGCGCAGTCATCCGGGGCAAAACAGAGATATTCATGGATCCTGAACAGCCCAAGATGTAATAAAAAAAAAAATGAAGCTCACACATCACTCCAAAACATATCATATCAACCTCCATGCTCGATTAAAGGGACGCAGATGTATGTTTTGAGTTTGTGATGATGTAAAGTCCTTGCCTAGAACAGTAAGTCGTGAACACACACATTCACACACACTCATACCCATATACACTCACATATACACACATGCACACACACATTCACACACATACACATATACACTCACATATACACACATACACACACACATTCACACACACACCCATATACACTCACACTCACATACACACACACCCATATACACTCACACTCACATACACACACACACATTCACACACTCATACCCATATACACTCACACTCACATACACACACACCCATATACACTCACACTCACATACACACACACATTCACACACACTCATACCCATATACACTCACATATACACACATACACACATTCACACACACA
>JAAGEH010000215.1:82283-118271 GCA_011751065.1 Lasiurus cinereus
ACACACATTCACACACCCATATACACTCACACTCACATACACTCGAATACATACACACACTCACATACACACACACACACAGTGGCAAAGCTTCCGTTGACACATTCATAGCTCCCCACATGTCCACATTGATTTTATAGCAACAGTGACCTCCTGGGGCCTAACCCTACGGATCAGAAACGTGCACCTGAGCAGCGAACCGGGCTGTGATCGTCCTGAGTGGGAGTCGGCCTGACTAGGAGGAGCTATAAGAGGACCTTCGTTCCGCGGGCCACCCAGAAATAACCGTCATTTCACGTCAGTGCGCCTTGCACACGGGGCATTAGGAGGCCACGGTCCTGCGCAGGCCCCACCTTCCTTCCAAGCGGAGTGGTAAGCGGGGGAGAGCGAGCAGCTGTCATCTGTGTGGCTCTGGATCTAGGGAAGGTCACGGACAGACACGGTGCTGGCCTCCAGGCCTCTCAGCAGGGGGGCCCCCTCTCCGGGATCAGGGTACCACCCAGTGCCGCTGTGATCTCCTCCACCAAGATCCGCAGCGGCAGGGAAAGCACCGAGACGGGTCAGAAAAACACGCGTGGAGCGGGACGCTGATTCCTTCCACCTCCAACTGCATCCAGATCCCCTCAGAGAACAAGGCCTCGACTGTGGGGGGAAAGGGCAACCCCTCCCAAGGAAAAAGCAATAAAAATACACGTCCACGCCCAGCCCCCCGCCAGGCACCCCGCACCGTTGGATGAAAAGCCGTGGCCAAACCCACACCCCGAGTTTCTTTTAAGAGCCTGGGGTCGCAGCGGGACCTTTGTGGGTTGGGGCTGATGTGACAGCCCCCCTTGCTACGAGGAGGGGTCCAGCGGGCGGCCGGAGCCGGCTCCCAGCCGTGGCCCTGGCTCCCGCACGCCGGCTTATGGGAGGGCGGCCGCTGGTGCGGAGAATTGCAATTTGCCAGGTCTCTGCTAAGCAGCGCAGATTAACGAGCAGGGTCGGCGTGAGCGGGGCGGGCGGGGGGCTTTCTGCCTCGAAAGTGTTCTCGCCTCGAATTAAAATGCAGTTCCCGTTTCTGCTCACTTTCCGTTCACCGGGTTCGCGCCTTCTTTGGTGCTCACTGCTCTCTCCAGGAGATAGAAATCCTCTTTTGCCCTAAAATAGAGGTGCTCATTTTCTCTCTCTCTCTCTCCCTCTCTCTCTGCCTCTCTCTCTCTCTTTCTCTCTCTCTCTCTCTCTCTCTCTCTCTCTCACTCACACACACACACACACACCATCTTCTCTGTTCACACTGCACCTAGCGGCTGAAGGTGACAGTTTGCTCCCAGCCTCCCTGGGTTCTCCGCTTCCCACGGTCCCGTGTCTCCGGTCCTAGCCGGCTGCCCCTGGCTTACCAGATGCCTCCCCACCTGTGCTATTCACATCCTCCACCGAGCCCCTGGAGGAGAAGGAACGCTGCTGAGACCCGTTCTCTCCCCAAACCCATGAAGGGGACAGGATCAGACGGCGGCTGTAGGAACACTTCCCGATCCGGTGTTCCACTTCCAACTGGTGATCCTCGACGACGGCGTGAGCACCACTCCCTCCGTTTTTCTATCAGGAGAACATCCTGAGCCCTCACTAGTTTGGCTCCATGGATAGAGCGTCGGCCTGCAGACTGAAAGGCCCCGGGTTCGATTCCGGTGAAGGGCATGGACCTTGGTGGCGGGCACATCCCCAGTAGGGAGCGTGCAGGAGGCAGCTGATGGATGTTTCTCTCTCATCGATGTTTCTAACTCTCTATCCCTCTCCCTTCCTCTCTGTAAAAAATCAATTAAATATATTTTAAAGAAAAGAAAAACATGATGCGCCCGGCTGTATTCATCAGTCAGCTGGAGCTGCCGTAACAACGCGGCACGGACTGAGTCGCTCAGACAACAGAAATGGGTCTCCCTGCAGTTCTGCCGGCCGGACATCCCGATCCGGTGTCAGCGGGGTGAGCAGGCCGCTCTCTCTGACCAGCAGCCGGCCGCTGTCTCCCGGGGTCCTCACGGGGCCAGCTCTCTGGATGTGTCCGTGTCCCAGCCTCCTCTCCTAATAAGAACCCAGTTGGCCAACAGGGGAAGAAGGGAAATTCCTGCCCAGGAATCGGCAGCTCCCTTCCCGCACAGCGTCCACTCACAGAGGCCACCGCTTGCCCTTCACAATCTGACCCAACAGGCCCCTCGAGCCGAAAGGGGAGTGAGAACCCAGCACCCCCTGACATGGCAGCCCCGCCATCCAAGCCAGCCAGCCAGGCCTGCAAGTGCTCAGGACCCTCTGTAAGCAGAAACACCCCCCCACCCCCGCTTTTTTTAAAGTTATAAAACCCCTGATTTGGGACTGAGCAGATGGTTCCCGAGAACCAAGTTTCCAGCCCTCTTATGGTGGGTTGTGGCCACACAACTAGATTCTGGTCAATAGGATGTAAGTGGAAAGAAAGAAATCTCCTTAAATGAAACCTCACAGACACCCTCTGCCTTTCTGTCCTGTTTCTACCTGCTTCCTGCTGGCTGGGATGGAGGTGTAATGGCTGGTGCTCAGGCAGTCGTGTTGGACCCTGATGGGGAAGTCTTCCACGAAGGATGGAAAAGCATGAAGACGGATACTTTGTGCTCCTCGAAGCTCCTCTAACTCCCTCAGCCACCGACCTCCTCTTATGTGAGAGAGGGACAAACTTGATTGTCTCCGTTGTTTGTTTGAGGATGCTGGCTTCTTATGGATGAACCTCATCTACTAGCACAGGTTACGTGTAGACCTCATCTGCCAACATTGCACTTCAAGCTGACGACAGAGATGGAATTCTACATCACTGTGCCCAGGTGCAGAGTATGGCTTCATTTCCCTTCCTGGATGACGTCAAAAATAATAAACAGAGCCACTTTGAAAGGGAGCGGGTGCGGGGTGGAGGACTGCCATCCCAGAGGAGCTGCCTGGCACACTCTGTGCATCAAACCCTTGGAATGTGGCCACAGGGAAAACCATCCAGCCCAAGCAAACGCGTGCCCCAAGTAACTGTTTGCAAAGATAACAAGAAAGCATATGATGAGAGGATGGAGGATGACAGAATGGCTTGAAAATTAAGAACACTTAGCTTTAACGTCACTATGGTATGCCATTGGCACCAAGAGCAATGCCTTCTTTCTGTGACGTCACTGTCCCCTTCCCTTTCTCATACGTGCCTACCCATCACTCTGCCTCCTCTTCGGACCGCTGCTTCGGCTTCTGCTGAGTCAGCGCCTCCCGAATGGCTGTGCTTTGACCTCAGATAACTGCTGTTGCCTCTCACATTGAAAGGCCTCCAGTCCAAGCAGATGAGGTATACCTCTGTGAGTTTTCAGGGACTACAGGTTTTCTTAGGAGCATGGGGCTACCGAGCACATGTGTCCCTGGCGTACAGAACACGACTTTGGGTGCAAAGCTCTGGTGGGCTGGGGGGGTGGGAGGCTCCTGGAAAGGGTTCTGGGAAACCAAGCCATGGCCGGGTCCAAGCCTGGCCCAGCAGCAGCCAGGCTGAGTCATGCTCATGGCTGCTCAACATCTCAGACTCCAGGCTGCCACCAACCCGGGGTCCCCAATGGTCACTTCGCTCTCTGCAACTCTCAGGAGTGACAGAAAGGGGAGAAGACATAGATAAGACCGCAAACATCCCCGCCTTCCATATTTTAAACTCCCCCTCAAATGTTCTGACCGTGGCCAAGGGCTTGTGGGAATATCCTGATGGCTGATTGCTCGTGAAAGCTCCTTCTAGGAACTTGGCCTCAGCTGTGGGTGCAGCCATCTTGGTGATGGAGTGACGGTCAATTAGCATATTCCCTCTTTATTAGATAAGATAATGTACTGACCACTGGTTCAGAGAATAAATGGAACAAGAGTGCTTTGCAAGGCAGTGACAACATTGTGCACCCACCTGGCGGGGCTCAGCAGTTGAGCATCCACCTATGAATCAGGAAGTCACGGTTTGATTCCCGGTCAGGGCCCATGCCTGGGTTGCAGACTCCATCAGTGATTCTCTCTCACCATTGATGTTTCTGTCTCTCTCTTTCCTTTTCCCTTCCTCTCTGAAATCAATAAGAATATATTTTTTAAAATATATTTTATTGAATTTTTACAGAGAGGAAGGGAGAGAGATAGAGAGGTAGAGACATTGATGAGAGAGAAATATCGATCAGCTACCTCTTGCACATCCCCTACTGGGGATGTGTCCGCCACCAAGGTACGTGCCCCTGACTGGAATTGAACCTAGGACCGTTGAGTCTGCAGGCCGATGCTCTATCCACTGAGCCAAACCGGTTTAGGCAAGAATATTTTTTTTAAGAAAAAGAAAAATTGTGAAGCTCCAGAATTCAGACGTGGGCTCTGCTTGCCTGAGGAGCCATCACCACGGTTGAACCAGGGTTTTTTATGTGACCTTGTGGCAGGAGAGCGGGTACCTGCCCTCTGTGCACCCATCAACGCCCTCTCCAGAAGTTCTTAAGGATCCCAAGGGAAGCAGCGTGCTTTTAGTTCAAGAATTTCAAACACAGCAGAGACCAGTTTGGCTCAGTGGATAGAGCGTCTGCTTGCGGACTGAAAGATCCCAGGCTCGATTCCGGTTGGGGGGCATGTACCTTGCTTGCGGGCACATCTCCACAGTGGGGCGTGCAGGAGGCGGTTGATCGATGTCTCTCTCTCATCGATGTTTCTGACTTTCTTATCTCTCTCTCTTCCTCTCTATAAAAAAAAAAAAGAAGAAGAAGAAGAAGAAGAATTTCAAAGGCAGGAAAACTCCAGCGTCAAGCAACAGGATCCGAGAGCACTCTGTTTTGAAAGGGGTTGGTTTACTTGTTTGTTTGTTAAAAAAAAAAAAAGAAAGAAAGAAAGAAAGAAAGAAAGAAAGAAAGAAAGAAAGAAAGAAAGGAAGAAAGAAAGAAACATCATTTCTCAAAGGCCCAGCCCTGAAATATTTCTCGGAGCACTCCAACGATTGACGGGGGCCGTAGAAGTATTTCTGTCTAGATCAGAAATTGAAGCCGTGATAAAATATCCATTTTTGGATGCTCCAGCTCGAGGGAGCATTAATAGAGGCTGATGTCAAAAAAGCGGGAGCATCCAGTGTAGATGGGAGGTTAGGGGGAAGCGTCTAGCATCAGTGTTTTGGAGAGCGGAGGGGTCCCCAGAGCAGCCCCAGCTGACCTGGCGCAGACGTCGTTTTCAGCTGAACGGAAGAGCCAGACGCCAGGGGTTGTATTTTGCCAGCTGTGAACGGCCAGGGTGGCCTCACAGGCGTCTTCCAGCCCCCCCCCCCCCCTGCATCCCTGGCAGGATCTGAGGGTCTCGTGCGACTTTAAGATGCGTGCACATCTCCTCGGCGGGAAGCTCACCATGTCTTTCTAGGACCCGATTCTGGCTTGGCCGGGACCCACCTGGCCCGAGATTTCAAAACTCTAGTTCAACTCCCCCGTGCACTGCCTTCCTTTAAAGGTGCCGACGGGCTGGATTTGTGGAAAATGCAAGGGAGACGTTTCCAGAGGCAGCCGTGACTTGCTATGTCTCGGCTGTGGGGCTAGGGAGGGGGGATGCAGGCTGGCACCATCACGCACAGCACCGGTCACGCGTGGCACTGGCTGGCATGGTCCAGGCCCACAAGGGAACAGGCTGTAACTTTAACCTTAAAGCAGTGGTTCTCAACCTGTGGGTCGAGACCCCTTTGGGGGTCAAACGACCCTTTCACAGGGGTCGCCTAAGACCATGGGAAAATGCAGATAATTACATCACGATGCATCACAGGAGCAACATTTCATGGTTGGGGGTCACCACCCCATGAGGAGCTGTATGCAAGGGTCGCGGCCTTAGGAAGGTATGGTGGGGGGAAGGGGAGGGTTCACAGCTGGGAGCCCACCCACCTCGTGGGTCTTCTTGGGCTGAGTGGACCCATGGCGACACCTGTCCTTGCTGGGAGGGCCGTCACTAGCTGCGCGGCCTCATTGCGGAACCCAATGCCTGCCACGGAAATGCGGTTTGTCCAAAGCAAAAGACGGAGATTTCCCATCGTTCCTCCTTTTGCTGAAATACGTTCTCTGTTGTCACACGCTCACAGCTGGAGTCAGACCTGTTCCCATTCTATCCGTGTGTCTCTTCCCCGCCACCACCCCTCCGCCCGGGAACAGCATCCGATTTCTCCTTCGAACACAGCCCCCGTGCCCGCGATATTGTCAGACGGTAAACCCAAAAGGAGTGGAATGTCTTAGCGTGTCCCGGGCCGCAGACAGACAGACAAGGAACCCTAACATGTCAAAACCAGAGGAGAGCCTCCAGCGACAGCACCCCACAGTGAGGAAGTGGGGCCCAAAGAGACGGGGTGACTCACCCCGCGGTTAACCACCGGCGGCAAATGGCCAAACCACAGGACGGGGGACTCTGGGGACGCCCCGTCTGCCACCACCGCCCCCCACCCCCCAACCTTCACAGCAAACAGGCCCCGACGTGGTTCCCTGCCTGGCTGGCCGGCCGAGCAGCTCAGAGGCCCTGAAACCAGGGGAACAGCCTAAAAACAAACCCACTCAGAGCCACCCACGAACTCGCCAGGGCGGGCGGGGCTGGGGCGGATCCCCGGTTAAACCCAGCAAACGTCTGACACTAATCATCTCTCTCTCTTTCCTCCTCAAGTTCCTGGGACACTCTCACTGAGGGGGGGTGCTCCCTGCGAGGACCCTTTCCGGCACTTTGCTGGCCAGAAAGGGGGTGTCCTCTACATCAGATCTCCCTGGGCCGGTGTGGGAGCACAGGGTGGGAACGCCCTGCTGTGGACTGAGCGGGGTGGGTTTGGGTGAGTGCGTGTCCGGTCCCCCGGGCCTTTGCCTTAGAACCCGGAACCCTGGAGTCTAAGCACGGTCGGAAGCATGGCCTCTGTGACAAGCAGCCGTGGCTGATGCAGTGTGTGGGATGTGGGTCATGCAAAGGCCCTGGGGCGCGTGCTCCTGCCGCAGGAGGAGGCTGACAGGGGCATGTCAGTGTCTCCCCCGGGGGGAGGGGGGGGAAGCGTCTGGCTGACGCGGGAGAGACGGCTCTCTCAGTGAACGAGGAGCACGATTCAATCTGCAATTACCTGCAGGGTCTGGGTTGGGGGATGGGAGAGAGAGGGGGGTGTTTGAGGAATACTGAAGAAGCCACTTGCCGTGCACAGAAGCAGCAGCGGCTCCGATGTGCGATGTGCGTGAAGGTAAATTACGGAAGGAGTGTGCTCCCCAGGGGCCCTGCAGCCGTCTCCCCGCCCCCTCCAGCCCCACCTGTGTCTGTGGGATCAGTGGTCCCTCAGTCCAGAGCCCAGCAGGGAAGGGGCCGGCAGCTGGAACCGGAAGACTGTGGTCAGACCCAGGCACTCCCAGAGCGGGGAGGGTCCGTGTACTGGGGAGGAGGTGGGTGTAATATTTAGGTCTTATTACATTGAATCTAGTGATAGGCAAGTAATTAGCCTTCCCACTCACCACAAGGGGCAATTTCTATTTTTTTTAAAAAGGCATAATAAATACTTCCCATGAATGCTGGGAAAAACGGAGTTTATAAATAGTTACCTTCTAAACTCAGTCATCCCACATACACAGTCTCTTTCTTCCCTCCCCCCCCCTCGAACGGTCAAAGGGTGGTTTATATTAAAGGGGGGGGGTCACGGCCTCACTTTTTTAGGGAGAGGGGTGAAGGTTTGGGTCCTGGTTTGTACTGAATTAGAAGAAAGAGCCAAGACCAGTTTGGCTCAGTGGATAGAACGTCGGTCTGCGGACTGAAAGGTCCCGGGTTCGATTCTGATCGGGGGCATGTACCTTGCTTGCGGGCACATCTCCAATGTGGGGTGTGCAGGAGGCGGCTGATCGATGTCTCTCTCTCTCATTGATGTTCCTGACTTTCTATCCCCCTCCCTTCCTCTCTGTAGAAAATCAATAAAATATATTTTTTTAAAAAAAGAAGAACAAAAAGAAGGTCCTTGCTCACAGGGTTAAGCAGCTGATGTCACAGTTGTAAGTCTGAAGTTTTGCTGTTGTTTTGTTTTTAAAACACTTTAAAAAAAAAATGGGGCTTTTTTTTATTCATTTTAGAGGGCAAGGGAGGAGGAGACAGAAACATCGACATCAGCCCCGACCGGCCACCTCCTGCCAGCCCCCTGCTGGGGATCAAGCCGGCACCCCACCCCCAGCTTGTGCCCTGACCAGGGTTTGAACTGGGACCTCCTGGGGCCTGGGCCGGTGCCCCACCACTGAGCCACACTGGCCGGGCGCCAGTCTGAAGAAAAACTCAGGCTGTGAAGCTGGGGACTCCCAGAGGGCCCTGGGGACAGCAGATCTAGTCCGGGGCCTCCCTGTCACCACGGTCAGCGGGATGTGAACGAGGGGAAGGGAGCGAAGGGTGTGGGGGGACCCGGAGCCTGTTTGCTTCCCCGGGAAGCGACAGCTGCTACCCCCAGGGGATCGCAGCATCGTCCTTCCAGGGGGACTAACACCCCTCCTTCCTCCTCCCACCACCTCCCCACTCCAGTACCGACGGCTCGTACGGAGGGGCAGCGGGGGGCGGTAAGGACATGCTCAGTGAAGTCAAAGTGGTGCAGGGCGCGTGCTGTCATCTCACCTGGAGAAACGAGGGTTGGCTGGGGGCGGACCCCAAGCAGCCTGCTGGTGTCTGGGAAGCTGACGGTTGTCTCCCGAAGGCTCCTGGGTGTAACCCCAGGAGACAAGGCCCGGTCGCTCCCTCAGAGACCTGCACTGGCCCCCGCGCTCGCCTGTCCCCTCTCCATGGCCAGGGGGCCTGGCGGACTCTACACGCGGGCTTCCAGGGAGCCTGGGACCCACGGCCCCGTCCCAGGTGCTGGCCTGGGACTCGGCTTTCCTTCGGCCCCGGCTCTCTGGACACGGCCCCTATGGCTGCCCCTGTTTCCATGGCGACGGGCCATCCGAGGGGCATCTTTTCCATCACCGATCCATCTTGCCCCGCTGTTGCCCCTGAAAACACTTTGAGACGCCGCAGGAACCTCACGGAGCTGACCCGCAGCATCTCCGGGACAGGGTCTCCTGCAGATATCTCGGATCTGGACCGCTGGCTGGAGACCGCTCAGAGCTGCCTCTGACCCAGAGCAACACCCAAGTCCTGGCCAGGTGACAGCTGCTCTTCCAGGCCCCCCCCCCAGAATGCCTGGAGTCCCCCACCTTCCCAGGAGCGAGGGCGGCGGGGCCTGGCTTCCTGCTGCAGCTAGCTCCCTGCAGGGCGGGCGCCGGACCACACCCCACCCCGGTTGGTTTGGTGTCTGGGGGCTGGGACAGCAGTGACCTCCCTGCTGCTCTGATAAACCTCACTTTCCAGGGGGACTGGGCCGGCTCAGCACCTCCCCACCCCCATCCACTTCCCAATGGGCATGGGCCCCAGACCGTGCACAGCTCGTACCCATCCACACTGCCCATCCTGCCTATACAGTGGTACCTCGAGATACGAGTGCCCTAACAGACAAGATTTTTTGAGATACGAGCCGTCGAGCGAGCGATTTTTGCTTTGAAATACGAGCAACATTTGAGAGAGGAGTCATCGCGCACACGACCCACCAGTTTACCGCGACTCGAGCGTCTCCTAGTTTCCCATGCCTCAAGGTGACGGAACGAATTAAACTCGTATCTCAAGGTACCACTGTATTCCTGTTAAGCACCCCCACCCCAGTCTTTGGCCACCCCCCTTTCCTTTCCTTCCTGAATGACCCCTGCAGGGGGCAGGTTGGGGCTCACTGCCTGCCTGGAGCGCACGGTGACCCTCCCCGGGGACAGACTAATGGCCCGAAGGACGTCAACCATGCCGTCTTCCAGACGAGCTCTGACCGGTTCCCTCTCCTGAAGAACATGCCGCCGACCCCTGACCCCGCACAGCTACCAGCAAAGCAGGAGATGGACGGGCAGCCGTCTTCCCGCTTTCTCGCTTTTCTGAAACCCGTCTGGAGCGCGTGCACAAAAAGCATTCCTGCTTTGTCTTTGTAAAGCTGCCATCACTGAGAAGAGGCGGCATTTGTTCATTAGGGAAGACGGAGAGGGACTCGGGGTGGCCTGGAACCCAGGGCCTGGGGGGAGGAAGGTGCTGGCAAGAAGGAGGGTGATGTTCAGCTCTGCGCCCCCCACTCCCACCCCCACCCTGTCCACCCTCTGCCCCTCCTCCTGGGCCTGACGCGGTGGCTTTGCTGGCTTTTGTCCCACGGGTGGCACCAGAGGCGATCAGAAGGCAGAGAGAGAGAGAGATCTGGGCATTGGTTCCCGGGCCGCCTTTTCTGCGAGGGCTGCCAGATAAAACACAGACTTCCCAGTGCGATGCGGATTTCAGATTTAAAAAAAACAACAACAAAAAAAAAAACACAAAAACAAGTTCAGCATCAGGATGATCCAAATATTCCATGGGACAAATATATACTATGAAGAAAAAAACGTGGGCCAAAACCGGTTTGGCTCAGTGGATAGAGCGTCGGCCTGCGGACTGAAAGGTCCCAGGTTCGATTCCGGTCAAGGGCACGTACCTCGGTGGCGGGCACATCCCCAGTGGGGGGTGTGCCAGAGGCGGCTGATGGATGTCTCTCTCCCATCGATGTTTCTAACTCTCTATCCCTCTCCCTTCCTCTCTGTAAAAAATCAATAAAATATATTTTTAAAAAAACAACACACGGTTTTGCTTCTCCAGCACTGGAATTTAACTGGGCACGCCACGTTTTGATTTGCTAACTCTAGCACCCCGGAAAGCCTGCACCGTGGCCCCAGGCTCAGATCTGTCCTTCCCAGAGGCAGCCCTCGCAGGCCGCACCTCCACACACACAGCACCTTCTCTGGGGTCTGGCGCCTCCCTGCAGGCCCTGCCCTTGCTAGTGTGGGGTGCCACTGTTCTTGGTGAGTTCCCCTAAGCCCTGCACACATCTCAGCAAAAGGTCCCTTTGGGGGGCACTCAGATGGCCGGGGCCTCAGACTCCTCCCAGGACCAGGGCGGATGGATATATTCACCCCTGAGGTCTTCGGACTCCCCTCTGCCCGCATTTTCCTTTGCAAATACAGTGGTACCTCGAGATACGAGTGCCCTAACATACGAGATTTTTGAGATACGAGCCCTCGAGCGAGCGATTTTTGCTTTGAAATACGAGCAACAGTTGAGATAGGAGTCATCGCGCGGATCGGCCGGCTGCACACGACCCACCCGTTTACCGCGACTCGAGCGTCTCATAGTTTCCCACGCCTCAAGGTTACGGAACGAATTAAACTCGTATCACGAGGTACCACTGTATCCCGCCACCGGCTCACTTCCGATCTCCAGCGCCTGTCAGGCGCTCGGCAAACATTTCCTCCTTGAATGAATGAGCAAAACCAAGCCAGAGTCCACAGTGTTTTTTGCAACATCCCTTCTCTGGTGATTAAGGGCCTGGAGGTCTCTATCCTGGAGAGATTATGTTATACCCCCGCCCCCGGCAAAAGGACAGAGACACAATGAGGTGTGCTTCAAGTGTCAGGAGAGGAGGGGACCAGCCTCCGGGACAGAGATGAGAGGTTGCTGTCAGATCCAGGTGACTGTGGCCCTGGAAGGAGTTACCCCAACACTTAGCGGCCTAAACACAAGAAGTGAGAATTTCTCTCCCCTCCCCCATGTCTGAGGTTGGCAGGCTGCCCTGGCACTCCGCTGGAGCCCCCGAGCAGTGGCAGACAGATGGTCCTGGGTTGTGGTGACCGGCAGGACTGTCCCCCGCCTGCCTGCCCGCCTGCCGGGCCGGGGTAGGCCACACAGTGGCTGGCTGCTGGCCAGCTCCGGCTTCCTCCAACCACGGTGGCTTCGAGAGAATGGGTTTCTCCCGCCGCACGGACCCCACAGAGAACACGGGGAAGCTGCCAAGTTCTTCAGCTCTGCACCCCGAAAGTCGCCTGCCTCCCTCTGCATCGTGCTAGTGGTCTGCGGGGTCCCATGGCCCTGGGCGAGGGGACTCAGAACCGCCCCGTCCCCCCCAAAAAGGGCCGAAGACTGCAGCCCCTTTTTACCCCCTCCGAAGTAGGACCCCAGACCAGAAACCCCACAGAATGGCACCCCATACACGAAGCGATGGGGCAGAGTCACCAAGTCCATTAAAAAGCACGGAAAACCGCCAAAACTGGTATGGCTCAGTGGATAGAGCATCGTTCTGCGGATTGAAAGGTCCCAGGTTCGATTCCGGTCAAGGGCATGTATCCTGGTTGCGGGCACATCCCCAGTGGGGGGCGTGCAAGAGGCGGCTGATGGATGTCTCTCTCTCTCTCGTTGATGTTTCTAACTCTCTATCCCTTTCTCTCTGTAAGAAATCAATAAAATACTTTTTTTTAAAAAAAAAGGCACGGAAAACCAGAAAGAGCAGGACAGCTGAATGCCCCTTCTTTGGAAAATCAGATTCTAATTCATTTTCACACCAACAAGCTCCCAGTTCTCTGTGGGGCTCAGACGGAGAGAGCAGTTGGGAACGCGCTGGAGGAAAAAGATAACGCTCTGGGAAATAAGTGTAGTTTAGAAGAAAGCAGTTTGCAAGTGGCACCAGCACAGTCCGCCCACGTGACTCGTGCTCCCCCTAATGCTGGGGCAGCACAGGCTCCTGGGAGGGGGCAGAGAGGGCAGAGAGGGCAGGAGGGGCCCTGAGGGAGGTGTTAGGGGCTGGTCTTCCTGGGGGCGTGGCTGAGCACAATGGCTCCGGTCTCCGGACACGCTGAGGTGTGGTGACCCAGGGCATTGATCTGCCTCCTGACTGACCCCCTGAAAAGTGAGCAGGGAGGCGCCTGCCACTGGAGCAGGCCGCAGTGGTACCCCAGTGCCGGGCCGGGTCTGCGTGCAGGACCAGAAAACCCGCCATCTTAGGGACGTGGTGGACGCTCGGGGATGCAGGCCGCAGCATCCTGATGGCTGCATAGCCTCGGACAGCGGCTGGGCCGCGTGGTGGTCACACGGTGAGACATGTAAATGTCAAGTCACTGTGCTGTCCACCTGAAAACTAATATAACATCCCCTGTCTGTCAATGTCGTTTCATAATAAAAAAAAAAAATTAGAGCTGAAACCGGTTTGGCTCAGTGGATAGAGCGTCGGCCTGGGGACTGAAAGGTCCCAGGTTCGATTCCGGTCAAGGGCATGTATCCTGGTTGCGGGCACATCTCCAGTGTGGGGCGTGCAGGAGTCAGCTGATCGATGTCTCTCTCATCGATGTTTCCGACTCTCTATCCCTCTCCCTTCCTCTCTGTAAAAAATCAATAAAATATATTTTAAAAAAAAAAAAAAAAGGAAGACCCAGAGCTGTTTCCCAGGGACATCTCAGCTCCCCGTTTCCCTGCGCGACTCAGATCCGAGAGCGGGTGCAGCCCGAGGAGGCAGTGCCGTTTCTGGAGACACTGGGGCACGCTCTGGGTGGGAGCCTCCCTTCCCCAGTGGGGTGCTCACAGAAGAACCCACAGACAGGAAACCCACATCCTTCCACCCTCTTACCACGCAGGCCGGCAGAGACTCAAGCCGGTTCCCGCTTCCGAACAGCTGCTCGCTGAGCCAACGAACTCTACCCACAAAATCCTGAGTGTTTTTCCTACTTACACAAAGTGAAACGTCGCCACGCCCTTGAAAATAATATTTCCACAAGAAGAAAGTGAAATGCTTCCATTTCCTGGTTGGGGCCGACTCCTTAGGGGAGGGTTCTCATTTTCTTTTTCTTTTTTTCTTTCTTTTTTAAATATATTTTATTAATTTTTTACAGAGAGGAAGGGAGGGGGATAGAAAGTCAGAAACATCGATGAGAGAGAGACATCGATCAGCTGCCTCCTGCACGCCCCCCACTGGGGATGTGCCCGCAAGCAAGGTACATGCCCTTGACCGGAATCGAACTTGGGACCTTTCAGTCCGCAGGCCAACACTCTATCCACTGAGCCACACTGGTGTCGGTGGTTCTCATTTTCTTGGTCTAGCTGCTTCATAGCTTCAAAAGGATCTTAAATGACAATTTTTAGCATAATTTGTCATTTTAGTTTTGCACGAAAGCAGAAGGGCCTTCTCGGTACAATATGGGACAAAATTCTCTCTTCAGTTAGTCTGAACGTATCCCATGTTTAATCTCAGAAAGAATGAAGGAAGGGGGGGAATGTATGGCTAAGTCCACAAATCAACATATGGCTGGAATGTTTTCGTTTTAAAAAATTAACATGGCTGCCCCACCCTGGTGTTCAGTGGTTAGAGCACCGGCCCTCAGACTAGAGGGTTGTGGGTTCAAGTCTGGTCAAAGGCACATACGTCGGTGGCAGGCTTGATCCCTGGCCCCGGCTTGGGGCCTGTGCAAGAGGCAATCCATCCATCGGTGTGTCTCTCTCTCCTGGATGTTTCTCTCTGTCCCTCTCCCCCTCCCTTTACCTGTCTTAAAAAAAAAAATCAATGACAAAATATCACTGGGTGAGGATTTAAAAACAAATTAGCATGGCCGGCCCTGTAATGCCTGCAGGGTCCCATATCCTGGACGAAGGTGAGTTAGCGCATTGCAGACGAATCACAAGAATTCTTGCCAAAGCCGGTGTGGCTCAGTGGATAGAGCATTGGACTGCGGACTGAAAGGTCCGGGGTTTGATTCCGGTCAAGGGCATCTACCGTGGTTGTGGGCACATCCCCAGTAGGAGGTGTACAAGAGGCAGCTGATTGATGTTTCTAACTCTCTATCCTTCTCCCTTCCTCTCTATAAAAATTCAATAAAATATATTTTAAAAAAAAGAATTCTCACTTCACCTTACACAGCGTTTTACAAAGTGTCGTACTTTTAAAAGATATTAGCTTGTAAGAACATGTCATACATAACTTCAACATGCAGGGGGTATTTAATTTTAAAGCGTGCCTTTCACATTTATGTGAAACATGTTTTGTGCTCGCTCCATAGAGATCACCTGGCCACTGGGTAAAGCGAGCAGTGAAACTTCTGGCCGCCAGGGGTTAAGGAGGTTGCAGAGATTGGGGTGCTGTGGAGACCACACTCCAGGGGCTCCGACCACAGCCAGCCTCGCTGCCAGTTTACAACCAAGACCCCTGGGGCAGACAGAGGGCACTCAGCGGGCAGGGTAAGTAAAGGCAGGCAGGTGAGATTGGCCCGAAGAGAGAGAATCACGGATCAGCCACCTCCTGCACGCCCCACCCTGGGCATCAAGCCCACCACATGCGCAGGTGCATGGACCAGGGATCAGACCACCACCCCCCCTGATTCAACCACTGAGCTACGCCAGCCGGGCCAGTCCGTGAGGATGTGAACCTGCATGTGTCTGGCACAGGCTGCCCCTCAACATTCCCAGCCGCCCTTTCCCCTTTCCAAGAGCCTCAACTCCCCCTGCAACGCGCGCAGAATTGGCTCCTTCGGTCGCCCCTGCTCCCCAACCCCAAAGCTCTCCCAGAGATCCAAAGCTCCCCTCCTCCTCCTCCTCCTCCTCCTCTTCCTCCTCCTCCTCCTCTTGCTCCTCCTCCTCTCCGCCCCATCCTCCTCCTCCTCCTCCTCTCCCCCCCTCCTCCTCCTCCGGTGGCGGTGACCTTGGAGAAGCACCTGGCTTCCCGGGGAAACGCTCCCTGGCAGGCCTCCCTGCCCACGCTCCAAGTCTGCGGCGGCGGAAGCAGAAGGTTGTGTAAGAGCCTTTCCCTTCCAGCCCGTGTGCGGGTGCAGGGAGTGGAAACGGGGTGCAGACACACCTCCCCGCCCCCACGGACCGGGTTTCTCGCGTGTGGGGTGGGTGGGTGAGAAGCACCGCCTGCACCCGGGGGGCGCCTGCCCGCGGAGGTCAGGGTGACGCTCAGCCAGAGGCAGGAGAGGGACCCGCTGTCCTCGCTGACCTTGAGGCAGCGCCTTCCCTCCCTGTCCGCGCCCCCTCCCGGACGAACCTCCGCACGCACTCCTCCCTGGACAGGTCCCCGCTGACCAGCTCGGCGTGGAGAGCCTGAGGCGTGAAGGTCTGGGGCGGTGGCGATCTCACGCTTTCCCCGTCGGGGTCCATACCAGAGCGACCTGCGTAGGCGAGTCTTCCTCCTGGAATACACGCCCTCAGCGTGCGCCCAGCCAGCGGCCCAAGGCCATGGCCACTGGAATGAATACGTGGGTCATCCCCTGCGGTTCGTACTTTGCTCTGGTTGCTTCAAACGTGGGGTCAAAAAATGAGAAAAAAAAAAAAGGGCTGAAACCGGTGTGGCTCAGTGGACAGAGCATCGGCCTGCAGACGGAAAGGTCCCAGGTTCGATTCCGGTCAAGGGCACGTACTTTGGTGGCGGGCACATCCCCAGTGGGGGCGTGCAAGAGGCGGCTGATGGATGTCTCTCTCTCATCGATGTTTCTAGCTCTCTGTCCCTCTCCCTTCCTCTCTGTAAAAAATCAATAAAATATATTTTTTAAAAGATGAGGAAAAAGGGCCGAGAGACCCAAGTGCAGACCAGAGTCCTTGGACTTTTCACCTGGAAAGCGCCGTGGGTCCGAGGTGCTCGCAGCACACACAGGGTGCCAGCACTTGGGGCAGGCAGCCCGGGCCTCGGGCTGTGTTATAGCAGGGGGGAAAGTGGAGGAGCCCCAGGCCTGGCAATCGCAGCCCCCCTTAAAGATCCCTCCCTCAGGAGGCCCTTCCCGCAGCCAGACGCAGTGGTGAAGATTTGATTTGTCTTTTCAATCGATGTTTATTGATGTCAGAGAAGAAGGAAGAGGGCGAGAGAGACGGAAACATGAAAGATGAGAAAGAATCGAGGATCAGCTGCCTCCCGCCCGTCTCACCCTGGGAATCAAGCCCACAACATGCGCATGTGCCTCGACCAGGGATCGAACCACGACCCCCCCTGATTCAACCACTGAGCTACGCCAGCCGGGCCAGTCCGTGAGGATGTGAACCTGCCCGTGTCTGGCGCAGGCTGCCTCTCAACATCCCCAGCCGCCCTTTCCCTCTGCCAAGAGGCTCAGCTCCGGACAGGGGGCTCCCACCTCCACTCCCCCCGCAACTCGTGCAGAACTGGCTCCTTCTGTCGCCGTGCAGACTAGCGCTTCGCCAACCCCTGCTCCCCAACGCCGCACACGCAGCCTAGAAACGCCAAGAAACGCCGAGAAACCCCAAGAAAAGCCTCGAGTCTCTGCTGCAGTGGGTGGACCCCTCTCTGTCACCGCCCCTCTCTGCCGCAGGACCCACCACGTCGCCGCTTGAGACAGACGCGTTGCAGGCTCTTTAGAAATTGCATTTCCTCCTCTTGCCGTCACCCCACCCTGCAGGCTCAGAAGGTGGACGGCCAGGCCCAGCCTTGCCAGCGTGACCTTTGAGGGCTCAGTCAGTACCACCGTGGGCTCCTCCCGGCACCAAGCTGATCGCTCAGCTCCCACAGGCAGCCTCACCCCCGCACTTCCCCGAACCACAGGGCAGAGAGAGAGCACAGGGACCCCCCCCCCGGCAGGTCACTGGTCCTGACAGGCAGGTCCAGCAGGCACCGAGGTCGCCAAAGGGGAGATTTGTGGCATCACCTGGCAGATCCGGAGCCACGGAGGAGGTGTGCACAGTGCTTGGGGCATATTGAGTTTTATTTCTTAGTGGAAAGTCCTCCTCAATCAATCTCTCCCCTACTTGACAGCAGAAAAATACATTTACAGTGGTACCTCGAGATACGAGTGCCCTGACATACGAGATTTTTGAGATACGAGCCGTCGAGCGAGCGGTTTTTGCTTTGAAATATGAGCAACAGTTGAGATAGGAGTTCATCCCGCGGATCGGCCGGCTGCACACGACCCATCAGTTTACCGCGATGCGAGCGTCTCATCGTTTCCCACGCCTCAAGGTTACAGAACGAATTAAACTCGCATCTCGAGGTGCCACTGTCTAGTGTGTGTGTGTGTGTGTGTGTGTGTGTGTGTGTGTGTGTGTGCTCAAATCTAAATCTGACACACACTGCTCTCTATGGTTTTGGTTTGGGTTTTCTTCAAAACAGGTTCTTCATTGTCAGCCAGCGTGGTTTTATATCAAAGCCAACGAAACCTAGGTGCTCCAAGCAGCTCCCCACACCTCCTAGAAATTTCTCCAGCCAAAATCTGGGTCCCCAAAAAAAACGTGGGCGCACCTAATTTCGTACAACATTACTGCCCGGGGCCCCACCGTCAGCTCAGAATGATAACTGCCTGAGGGCCTTTGCCGGTAGCAGGAACGGAGGGATGCTTCCACTAACATCCCGCCCAGCTCTGCCTTTCACCCCCAAACACAGAGCCTTTCGGAAACAAACGCATCGCCGCTCCCCACGTCCGGAGAAATCCATTCCCGATTTAGAAATCCAATTTCGCTGGGGTAAGCCTCCCAGCCCACAGAGTGAGCCCGTCAGAGGCTTATTATTCATAAATCTTTCCCGGGGATTGGAATCCTCCCAGCAGCCACTTCCCTCCCGTGTTTTTCTTCTTCTCTGTGTGTCCATTAAAAAAATTTAACTCTTGGAGTCTCTCTGGATGCCCAAGTTTCAAGATCCAGGATCAAGATACCCTGCAAAATGGCTGTGGTGTGGGGAAAGAAAATCTCTGGACCGGCTCCAAGCTGAACGTGGGGGACGCAGAATCGAGAGTCAGAAGGCGGGGTCTGTACCTAAGGATTCGCCGCAGGAAAGGAGTTGCAACCGGAGCTGGGATCTCTTGTTTCCACTCAAGTAGGGCATTATGTCAAGGAAAAAAAAAATGAAATTCTTGGCCTAATCAGATAATGAAGGTGCTTTGTTCATAGGGGAATGAAAATCTCTGAGCCACCAAGATCCTAATGAATTCTTTTTTAATGAAAAAATAATAATAACCCTATGTAGCAGTGGTTCTCAACCTCTGGGTCATGACCCCTTTGGGGGTCGAATGACCCTTTCACAGGGGTCGCCTAAGACCAGCGGAAAACACCTATTTCCCATGGTCTTAGGAACCAACACACCGCTCCTCGGTGTAGCAAAGTGTAGCCATGTAGTTTACTGTTGTCCTATGAAGGCTGTTGCCCATGCTACACCACGATTCAAGACAAAATTTCATTGATTTGCCATTAGAAATAAATATTTCACAATATATAATTACATATTGTTTTTGTGATGAATCCCTATGCTTTAATGATGTTCCATGTGTAACAACGAAAATACATCCTGCCTATCAGATATTTACATGACAGTTGATAACAGTAGCAATATGACAGTAATGAAGTAGCAACGGAAATCATTTTATGGTTGGGGGTCACCACCCCATGAGGAGCTGTCTTAAAGGGTCGCGGCATTAGGAAGGTTGAGAACCGCTGCTCTATAGGGAGTGCCCCCCAAAATGCACACACACTTAATAGCTGCTAGCTCCACTGATGTTTCTTTCTTTACAGAGTGAACCCCTTGGAATGAATCATTATTCCGAGTGTGTGTTTCTGGAAAACCTGTCTCCAAGCTACAAAGGATCTGAAGGACATCGGAGTTTGCTGGGTCGAGTATTCCGAGGTTGGAAAGTGGAAAGGCATTCTGGGAACAGGGTGAGTACACGTCATATTTCCCGTCAATAAAAACCATGGCAACAAAAACAAGAGTCTAGATTCCCAGCCAATGGCCCTCTGGAGATAATATTTAATATAACAAAATGCCAGCAGAGCCCAGGAGCTCCCTCTGGGGATGTAATGGATCTGACTGGTGTCTTCCGCGGCCCGAATTGCAAATCTCCAGGGCGCTCATAACGCGCTCATGCTTTAAGTGTTAAGTGGAGACCTCACCTACACGTGTAAGATGTGAAATAAGAGCCCTCTGCCTTGTCGATGACTAATGAAGTCTGGGACTAATTGACTACTTAGGATCCTCTGACTGCTATCCAAACCTCATAACGTTTTAATGCCTCATCGTTCTATTCTCCTGGGTGCCAGCTCCTTCCACACAGGTAGGCAGCAAATATACGTTATAAGATAAAAGCGCTCTCTTGGTACCTGTGATAACAGGATAAAATAATCTGATTTTCCAGGTTGACTCAGACCCTCCAAGATGATCTCCTCACATTATGAATTGAAGAATGAGAAATCAAGCAACTTAGATTTTTAGAGGGGAAAAAAAAATGCCTTTCGTTCACTTCCAGGCCTCTTTCCCCCAATCTTTGCGGGGTTGTTATTGGCTTTTGCCTTCAAAGACCATGTTCTTTCCCATGTCACATCCCAGCTCCTCCCCGCCAAGCCTCAGTTCCCCATCCATAAAAGATGATCGTTCCTGCAATGTAAGGCCCACGTGCAGGCTGGCGTCCCAGGACACGGATAATGCGGTCTCCACTACACGCTTTCAGTTTCTATCAAAGCTCAGCCCCTGCCCCTCCCCTGGGGCCAGCCCTGTGCAGATTGGAAAACGCCCTTTAAGGAGGCAAGTGCTTCACAGTTTTCAAAGCACCTCTCTAGTGTGATCTTATTTTATCCTCACAGCAACCGGGATGCTTCGCACCAGCCCTAATGAAGGAAGCGGAGAACTACATTGGCATGGTAATTACCCCCTGGCTGGGAGTCCTTCTCTGGGGAGGGGACTTTTCTTACCGCGGCATGCAGCTCGCTCAGCTTCCTCTGTAAAACCAGACCGCGGTGCTGCTGAGAATTGCTAAAAGCCACTCCACACCGAAGCACAGGCATACAGAGGGGGCTGACGGCTGTGGAGGGCAGGGTCCACCCCTGCCAGGGGCCCAGGGCGGCAGGCGGGAAATCAGGAGGGAGAGGACTACGCGTGTCGTCTTACCGTTTTCGCCAGACGTCTTGTCTTTCCCATTGGTCGCGCCAGCACTTTGTCTCTAAAGGCATGAAGGAAAGAAAAGAAATCGTTATCAAATACACTCCGAATTATGTTGGCTCTCTTATCATTTCAAGTATCTCTTTTATTATGTCAAGTCTTACATCACTTTAAGGATCTCTTTCATTCTATCAAGTCTTATATTACTTTGGCTCAGGTGGTTAAAGCAAGAGGCGACCAGGAAAGGCTCGACCTAATAAAGGATCAACTGATGTGGCACAGGCTGCCTCCCTTGTTCAGATCAAGGGACAGCAGAGGAGAGACTGGTGTTGACGGAGCAGAACCTCATTGAACATCTGAGGGAAACAGCCAAGTGTTGGTGCACCTGTGAGAAGATCGGAGCTGTCTCCTTTTATCATTCCAACCACAGTGTTCCATCTCTTATGTAAGTAAATTTTGGTCAACTAATATATCAGGTTGATGGTCACATGTTCCCCTGTTGTTGAGTTATTTTTCTGTCATCGTTTATGCCTTCCTTCCCCCCACCCCCAGTACATTTTTATTTTACCAGGTTGACCAGATGTATGAATATTTAATGGTTGGATTTGCATCTTTGAGCAAGATGGTCCGGGTATGAGGTCGGGGAGCTGAGTGAAATACACGTGGAAACACATAAGCATGCTTCCTCAAAGCTTATTTAGTTACTGCTTTTGAAATAATACGATGGTCAGCCCCTGTAGAGAGAAGTATTTTGTCCATCAAATTTTCTGGTAATTATCAGAAAATAGGCTTTACATTGAAAAGGACTGAAGAGATGTGAAGTCTCTAACTTTTAGGGGAAAAGAAAATGAAGCCAGGCAGGGAGACTGACTTGTCTAAGGTTGCAGTCAAGAGTGGAGACTGGCCTTCCTGGCCCAGAGGTGCGGTGTGGTGCAGGAATTGTCACTGTTACATAACTATCTGCATGGGACCTTGGAAAGAGAGGCAGAGCACGGGGAAAGGAGAAAACCATCGGGGTGACTCCTGTTAAGGGATAAAGGTGCCCTCAAAATTCATATTTGGGTCCAAGACTTCAGCCTAAAAATAATATCAAGAAAATGATAATCAGTTAATCAGTTTCCATTAATATTCCATGTTGTCCTGGGAAATTTCCTGCATCCTTAAATCAACCTTGAGTGAGGAAATGTTGCTTTGGGGTTCTGATTAGTGTAAATAAATAGGATGAATAATAAACACGCGTGTTAATGAAGTTCACCATCCTGTGTATGCATATTGCCTTTGTAGATGACAACCCAAGAGAGGCAACATCAAGTCTCCTGTTTGTGACCACGTCTACCACACACACTTGCCTACCCCACACTGGTCAATGTGAAGTGCAAATGCCCACCCAGGTCAGGGGGTGCCCTGTCTCATTCTGAGAGGGAAAAAACACTTCTCTCTGGCAGGAAGTGGAAGGAAAGGTGACAAGTTGGAAAGTTTACATAAATGTGGGTCCGTTCTTCATGTTTTAGAACACCTTCCATGTTCAGAATTCGGGGTCTCCCCTATGCTCCTATGGAGGGAGAAGGTTGCAGGTCTTAGCCAAACATCATTTGTTCTTCAACACACTCCACGGAGGTCCCCATATCGGGGCATCATTACTTAAACCTGTAACGTTGAGCCTCTTCATTTAAATCAAATCATGCATTTCTGAAAGATAGATTTGCAAGTAAAAATGCCCCTTTCTTCCTGCCTGTGTTTATTCTGGTGACTCTCCTGTCGCACACAGAGGAGGTGGTATGATCACTGCACTGGATGGGAATCTCATCACCATTGTGCAGGCCCAGCAGCCGTCTGGGTGTTCAGACCCTCCCCGTCATCGCATTATGCATAGATGGCTCATTAAAACAAATCAAATTCCACGAAATAAAAGGATAGTGTTCGAGAGCTGAATAAAGTCAAATTAAATGGCTTACAAATGCAAAACAGGCGCACACTCAACCCCGCTGTCTTTAACTACCTTAAACATTGACACCTTTCAAATGTCATGAAGACTTCATTTCAGAAAAGAGCACCTTTTAGGAACCAAATGATGTGCACCCCCCGGGGGACAAAAAGGAGTCCTTTTTCCAGGATTCCTAAGACAGGGTTTTGTGTCAGGTCTCGTCTAATGGAGGCAAAATGCAGCTGATGCATCTCAGAGGGAGATGGTGTCTCAGATCAGAAAATGATCCAGACAAAAAGAGCTAGTCACTGAAAGCACCTTTTTTTTTTTTCAGAATTCTTTGAGACGTCAGGACATTGTTAAGTCAAGGCTGAGTGCGGTGAGATCATTGTCCAAGAGCCTCTCTGTGGCCAGGCTCTCAGTGGTCATCGCCCATGATTGTTTATCCCCAGGTAAGGCGCTGAAATTCCCCGGTAAATGAGAGAGTGTAAGGCAGGCTGGTGTTGGGCTGGCCACTGCTCACCCATGCCATGGCCAGGCACGCTCCAAGGCTCCCGGGCATCATGGACTCAGAATTCTGACAACATCCCTGACAAGGCACACACCATCCTTGTCCTCACCAGCCTCCCTGTACAGGTCACATCCTAAAGGCACAGAGAGGAAGTGATCAAGGTCATCCTCCAGCTGGAAAATGACAGACGTGTAACTCTGACCCAGAGATGCTGGCCCCAAAGTGCGCCCTTTAAACTTGAACCCGAGCATCGCCAGTGTCCCCCGGAGGGCCTCCCTCAGCAGGTGGGAAGTAACGGGGTGGGGGGTGTCCCCCGTGAAGGTCAATTTGACTTCATTAGCACCCAGAGAGTTTGAGGCATCTGACTTGGAGAAAGAATCAGAGTCAACTTGACAGAACAGGGATCAATTGTAGGATGACCGTGAGGTCTTGTATTAAAGTTTAAATAACATAGGAACCCACAGCTAGGCTATGCTGAAGTGGATGGATGGACGGACGGACAGACGGGATGTCCTTCCCCATATGTCCAGTAGGGAGAGGCCCTTTTTTGTGAGGTCAGAGAAGTTAGTACCCTGAGGGAGGAGGCGGCCTGTTCTCCCCACTCACTCTCCTGGCCAAGTGAGAGAAGACCCCTTCTCCTTCATCCACTAGCACCAACCAGGAGCTCAGTGCCCTGAGAACCTGCGTTGCCTGCTCCACAGAAGTAGCCACACCTCAAACATCTCACTCTTCGAATGGGACTCATAAATAAGATGGCGTGTTAAAGGGGAGGGGCATGATGGGCTGTCTTTAGTGTGAGATTCTAGTTGTTGGGATCTTTTCTAGGAACTTCAGAAGCGATCCAGTCATAACCTGACCTCCACCATCATCATCATCTAGTTTACACACCAACCCAACACATATGTTAGGGCACGCAGAAGGCGGGGAGCTTCTCTCTGACCGAACACGGGGTCGCCATCACCAGGCTAAAGCGAGTGTGTGGCACATCCTGTCCAAACGACCTAGAGGACCAGGCACGCGTGTAGAAGAGCTTGCTGCATGTGGCATTCAACGCCTTTTCATCAGCAGGTTTGCCCCATGTTTCATAGTCTGATCTAGAGAGCCCATGGCCATGCCTTCTGAGAACAGCCATGGTTGCTGGGGCAGGTGAAGGTGAAAAATCAGACCCAATTTCAACGCAGCAGAATCAGAGGCAGGAGTCTCCTCATCATTCTGCTTCCAGAAGAATCTCATCACGTGATTGTCGTCTGCCCCTTGTTGTGACCCTTGACACAGATGTTCTCATTCAGGTCTTCTCCTGGTCCACTGCAGTTCGCCTCAACACCAACGACTTCACGTTCACAAAGCCATCCTACGTGGGACCCTCTGCGACGCCTTGTCCCAGCCCAGACCCAGCACTTCTTCCCTGCTTGCCGAAGGGTCTAGAACAGTGGTTCTCAACCTTCCTAAGGCCGCGATCCTTGCATACAGTTTCACTGGTGACCCCCAACCATGAAATTTTGCTACTGTTATGTTCGTGATGTAAATATCTGCATTTTCCGATGGTCTTAGGCGACCCCTGTTAAAGGGTCGTTCAACCCCCAAAGGTGTCGAGACCCACAGGTTGAGAACCGCTGGTCTAGAAGAATAGCAGTCCCTGCCTTCTTTGGCTGGCTGAAACCAGAGGCCCCACTGCTCAAGCCAGCACTACGCCCATCCTTCTGGGTCACACGGGCACTCCCTCTTCCAACATCTCAAGAGAGTGTCCCTGTCCCCATTCCCAGGGCCTCTTTAAGGGGACAAGAGTCCTGTGTGAGGAAGTGAACACCACGCAGTTTACCCTCAGGATCACAAAGAAGAAAACGCCCCTGGCACAGCTCAGTGGTTGAGCATCGAGCTAGGAACCAGGAGGAAACGGTTCAATTCCAGGTCAGGGAACATGCCCAGGTTGTGGGCTCAGTCCCCCATTGGAAGGCGTGCAAGAGGCAGCCTATCGGTGATTCTTTCTCGTCATTGATGTTTCTATCTCTCGCTCCCTCTCCCTTCCTCTCTGAAATCAATAAAAAAAATACTTTTTAAAGAGAAAGAAAACTCCTCGGCTCTTAGAACACAGACATTTTCCTCCAAGCATTTTCCTCTTTTTTCTATTGTCCCCACGTCACCACTAGGAAATGGTAAATGCCCATCTACCACGAGAAGTTGAAGTCACAGCCTTGCCTTCGCCCTCATTTCTGACCCTTCCTGAGTGACAGGAAGAAGCCTGAGGGAGAGAGGCCGAACCACGGTGGAGAGGACATCTCTGCGACCCCTGCCAGCAGCTCCCATCCCCCATCCTTCCCCGGTGATGCTAATAATAACCAGATAGGCTTTCAGGATGTCATCAACCCCAGTTAAGGGAGCCTAAACAGAGAGTGTGTATCTCATCACTCCTCCTAATAATCTAGTGCAGCGGTTCTCAACCTTTCTAATGCTGCGACCATTTAATACAGTTCCTCATGTTGTGGTGAATCGTAATGTAAATATCTGTGTTTCCTGATGGTCTTAGGTGACCCTGCTAGTGGTTCTCAACCTGTGAGTCACTGCTGTAGAGCCTAAGACCATCAGAAAAAAGGTCATGACCCACAGGTTGACAACTGCTGATCTAGTGGGTGCCAAGGGTCTATGAAAAGAGGGGAATGGTATTCAAAGATGTCATTTGGGGAGTCTTTTTGCCTGACAGCCCGGTGCAGCAAGGAACGAACAAAGACTCTGTCTTCCTTTCACTTCCCAGAAAGCAGAGCCTGAGACAGATGCCGTTGGTGCTGCACCCGGGGGCAGGGCGCCAGGAAAGGAGGGAGGAAAGCTGGGAAGGGGGAAGACAGAGAGAGGCCATGGAGGCTTCTTCATCCAGATGGCACTGCCAGGTGCATGCCACGCTGATCTGGTGCTCTTAGGACACAAGATCTGTGCCTGAGGACCGACCCCAGCAGGAGGCAGGCAAGTTGAGTTATCATCACCTGCCTCTGCCTCTCCTGGTCCCAGACCACCTTGCACAGCATCAGTTCCCGATGCTGCTAACCTGGGTGGCATCTCAACTCAGCCTCTGCCTGGCACAAGCAGGAAGCCCTGAGGCAGGAGGTGAGGGGTGGCGGCCCGCAGCGCAGAGGGGGCAGGAGGTGGCAGCTGCCCCGTTACACCCGCCTGAGCCTGGGGAGCCCACGCCGAGCAGGCCACCCACGGAGTCTGCACGGATCGGTCTGGTGAGAGGTGTGTGACTCAGCACATGATCTGGCTGGGTGACTCTTTTCACCCAAGCTGCCACATCAGGGACCATCCCTTACATAAGACACTCCACCCAAGGAACGGGCCACGCCAGCCTTCGGTGGAGAACTGACTGCGGATCCATTTCTCCCCCACCTTGAGCTTGGGGTGGCTATGGAGGCACCTCTGAAACTCCCATGCTGCATCCGGGGGCTGGTCTCGCATCAGTAAGACCATGTCTCAGCGAAACAAGGGAATAAGTAAGAACTATTGTAACCATCATCCCCTGCATGTCTTTTCCATACGAACAGCTATAAACCTACTCTTGCTCATCCCTGTAGAAGGGACACCAACAAACTCATTCATCAAGACAAATACCGCACAGGATCCCTTACGTGTGGAATATGGAAAAATAACTCAAACTCATGGAACTGAGAGTGAAATGGTGGCTGCCAGGGGCTAGGGGTCAGAGACACACAGAGGGCTGGGTGAAAGGTCTACGATGAATCAGGTCTGAAGATCTAAGTGGAACATGATGGCTACCGCGGATAGACTGTTGTATCGTTGAACTGTGGCAGGCCAGCAGAACTCAGTTCTCACACGGAAGAAGGCACCTAAGCCAGGTGATGGCCATGGTCATTAAGGCGGAGGTGGAATCTTTCCTGGGATAGACATCAGAGCCTCATGGCGTCCTTACACGTGACAATTTGGTCAGTTACACCTCAATACCTGAAAATGATACTAGTTTCATTCAATATTTTTTTAAAAATCAAAAGTACTGCGAAAAGGCAGGATAAGCAACCTAGCCCATTTGGCTCAGTGGATAGAGCATCAGCCGATGGACAGAAGGGTCCCGGGTTCCATTCCGGTCAAGGGCATGTACCTCTGTTGCAGGCTCCTCCCCAGCTGGGGCCCTGGTGGGGACTCGTGCAGGAGGCAACCAATGGATATGTTTCTCTCACATCGATGTTTCTCTCTTTCCTTCTCGCTTCCACTCTCTCTGAAATCAACGGAAACATATCCTCAGGTGAGGATTTTAAAAAAAAGCATGATAAGCAAATATCAGCATTTTACTAAGACAGGGGCCATCTGTATGGGTGGATATCTCCTCTGGTCACAGGTAAGTGAGAGCTCTGAGAAGTGGGGTGATGTGGGGGTTCAGGAGTTGTCCTCAGAAAGCCTTTAGAACCTCTCGTCTGCAGCTTTCTGGTGGGCCGTGATTGCACGTTGCAAACTGGCACTGTCACCGGGAGAGTTTTGATTACATAATTTCCGGAATGCTGCGGTAGTCATCTCTCAGATCCTGCCGCTGTGTGTGATTTCATCTTTGGGATGAAACACAAGCTCCCAGTGAAAAGATATTTATGTTTTATTTCAGAAAGTTGATGAGAATGAACATGAAATAAATCCCAGCAGGTTACACGTCGGGTAGAAACGACCGTCCAAGTGCATTTTCTGAATCTCTCAGACCCAGGGCATTGAAGTGGATACATCTGTGTTTCCTCGGGAACCGGGCACAGAGATCTGACTTGACTAGAAAGTCCACTTCAAAGCCCCTTAGGGTCAGGGAGCAATTTGCCTTCGGAAGCAGTAAGGACCCCAGGTCACCTCTCCACCCCCCCTTCCCCCGTCTCCCCAAGAGACTAGCTCATGTTGCCACTAAATGCTGGAAGAACTGTCTATGACTTTGCTCTGGCCACACCGGACAGAAGACACAAGCCCCGCGGAGCCAGGTCCCTGGGGTCAAAGAGCAAAGGGACCCCAGCGGCCTCTGGCTCCTGCAGGTGTTTCTTTTCAGCTCTTTGGAAGGGAGGGGGTCAGCCTCTTTCAGGGGCAACACAAGGAAACCCCTCAGTGAGAGGACTCGGGTCTCTCCCAGGCTGAGAAAGAAAGAAAAGCTTCTTTTCAAAAAGCAGATGGTCGAAATTAGGCGTTACACCAACCTGCAGAACCGTCAGGCAGTGAAGTCCTGGCTCAGGGTCAGAGGCCCAGACTCAACCAGGGGTTGGGGTGCGGGCTGGGAGGGGACCCACTTCTGGACCAACTCTTTACTTTTGCTACAAGAAGTTTGGCTCTGTGCTGGGCCCTGAGGTCCCCAGGAGAAGGGCACACCCTCTGACCCATCGGCTCACCAGCTGGAGGGACAGACAGAGACTAACCCAACCATCTCTACACGGCGGGTAAGAGCCAGACCCCCGATGGCTAAGATCAGGGGCATGGCTGGGGAACCCCAGTGCAGGTCCAAGGGGGCTCTCCACCTGCTGAGGAGGATGAGTGAGAGGTCCCCACCAGCTGTGCATCCTACCGACCACATGCAGGGGCCTGGCACCCAGGAAGTGTGCACTCTCCCCCTTCTCTCCCCTCCACCCCCCATCCCCCACCCCGTCTATCTGAGATGCTGTTTTCCACAAGAGGCATCATTTGGTGACATCATTTGGTGGCATCTGTGTATCAAGAGAAGGAAGGACCTGGCCGGTGTGGCTCAGTTGGTTGGAGCAACATCTCAGACACCGAAGGGCGGTGGTTTCAATTCCTGACCAGGGCACATACCCAGATGGTACATTTGGTTCCCGGTTGGGTATAGACGGGAGGCATCCAATCAACATTTCTCTCTTCTTTCCCTCCCTCCCTCTCTCAGATCAGTTTAAGAGAGAGAGAGAGAGAGAGAGAGAGAGAGAGAGAGAGAAGCGAGAGTGCTTGTGTTAAGGTGCTTTTTAGCGCGTTGCCCTCCGTCCTCCACACCTGGCCTCCCTTGGACTCACTCTGTCCGCCAAGCGGTTGCAGAGACTCGACGAAGAGGGAAAGAACACACCGTCTTGTCCCCTGGGTGGCTCACGCTCTCGTTAGCCAGTGCCGCTCAGTGCCCTCTCGCTCCCGGTGATGCGTTTTCCCTCCAGTAATTTCCCTCCGCGGTGCCCTCTGAATGCCATTGCTACTGCCCTGCGGCTCCAGCGCCCCTGGGATGGCAGCGTCCTGACCTCAGTGGGCTCATCAATAGGAGGCAGGAGAGGAAGCTGCGTGCAGCTGGTTCCCAGCTTGCAAACCCTTTGAAACATCGACACCCCGCCCTGGGAGACGCCCCCTTCCCCCCCACTCCTCCCCACATCAGTGCATCCTCCTACGCGCGCTCTCTGCTTCCTTTCCATCGCCCTGTTTACCAAGAAGCAAGAGGTGCGTGTCTATGGTTTCACAGTTCATGTTTGATGGACAAAGGCTTGTGGGTCTCTTAGAAGCAATGTCAGCCGTTCAGTGAATGGGGAGGAAGCCACGGCGAATGCGCAGGGAAACGGACAGACGGCTGGACGGCCCGTGGGTCACAGATGACCGCGTGGGGCCGGTGGAGGGTCATTAAGCCGGTGGTTTCTTGGGGAAACATTAAAGCCACGTCCTGAAAGGCCGCTCCCAAATAGGGACCCCTGATGTGTTCTGGAAAGCAGAAGAGACTTTCAGGCCAACCTTTCAGGGCGAGGACAGGACAGATCTGACATCTCGCCTCAGAGATGTTTAAATTGTCTACCATTCTCCCGGGAGCCTTCCGAAAACTGAGTGCATTCAAGAGGCACTAATTTAATATCTGAGGGTGGGGACACGAACGTCAGAAGAGAGCCTGAGCTGCGTTTTCTCTTTGACATAGAATTTTTAAAATTCACTTCAGAGAGGAAGGAAGGGGGAGAGGGAGAGAGAATCGTAAGGGAGGAGAGAGGATCATGGATCAGCGGCCTCCTGCACGCCCCACAGTAGGGATCAAGGCCACACCCAGAGCATGTGCCCTCGACAGGGAACAGAACCGTGACCTCGTGGTCCATAGGTCTGCGCTCAACCACCAAGTCACGCTGGCTAGTTTTTTGTGTGTGTGGTTTTTTTTAATGTTTGTTTTAAAAAAGGATGGGGCGCTTCCATGCAAGGAGCATCATCCTGTCTGATCCTCCCTAATCCGTCCTCCGCCTCTGGGAGCCCCGGAGGCTGGGCCTCCGCCCCCTGAACACTCGGCTCTGCCCCAGGGTGCACCCTGACCTTTGGGGGAACAGAAATAAGCAGCTTCGCTGTCGTGTTGGGAGACCGCTTCTGGCAAGGCCCTCCGTGTGTAGGGATTTTGTTTCTTGTCCTGTAATTTATATCTTATCACCGCCTTATTTTTCATTTTTATTTTTTTAATATATTTTACAGATTCTTTTACAGAGAGGAAGGGAGAGGGATAGAGAGTTAGAAACATTGATGAGAGAGAGACATCGATCAGCCGCCTCCTGCACGCCCCCTACTGGGGATGTGCCCGCCACCAAGGTCCATGCCCTTGACCGGAATCGAACCTGAGACCCTTCAGTCCACAGGCTGACCCTCTATCCACTGAGCCACACCAGTTTCGGCACAGCCTTATTTTTTAAATGAGTATTTTCTTCCTTTAAGTTTTGGGCCAATATTCTTCTTAAGTCGCACTGATTCCTGGTTGTAAAAGGAGGATCTGGTCATTATGAAACTTTGGAAATAGAGGTGCAAGGAGGAAACCAAAGAACGACATTAGCTCACCCAGTCAGAGGTCACCCAGGGTGACAGGCCTCAGGGTGTGGCACAGGGTGAGGCCAAAAGGGCCCCCTGGGCCCTGGGACACCCTGGGTGCAGTGTGGCCAGCCCAGCCTCGCCACAGCCCTGTCCCCAGACCCAGAGCCGGCGGTGAAGGCGAGTGTCAGCTCAGGGAGCCGGGCAGGATCCCAGGTCAAGAGCAGCGTGGAGGCCACTGTGCGAAGCTGAGGCTTCTCCCGGCTCACCGGATGCCACCCGGCTGTTTGACACCAGGCGTGACGCACAGGGACAAGGACAGGAGAGGCCACCACCTCCGTCGTGTTCCTACGGATGTGGCTGCTGCCGCCGCTCTGGGCCCAGTCTGGAAGCTGTTGCCACGGGTTTGAGGCCTGTGGGAGCAGGCTGCCCCAGGACACTGTGAGCACCTGGCCTCGGGGGCTGGGTCTATTGCACTCCAGGGTGTGATGACAAAGAATGCAGATTCTGGGGCTGAGGGTGGAAGGAAGGGCTGGCTCTCAAGAGACACACAAGAGCTTTTTGGGGTGCTACAGCCATCTACTTCCCAATTTGTGAGGCTGTCAATGTGTCTAGACGCATCCACTGTGCAATACAAACAGTAACGTTTACCGGAGATAAATCGCACCTCCATAACCTGACTCAAAAAAAGAAAAGGAAGAGCATCCTGGCACTCAGCAGTCCAGGCTGTCCCAGCCCCGTGACTTAGCATCTGTGTGACCCTGGGCTGGTCCCTGGACTTCTCTGAGCCTCAGTGTCTGCTTCTATAAGGCGGGGATATCAATACGCCCACCTCGTCAGGTTGTGAGAGTTCAATGAGATAAAAAACAGTCCGGGCATGGGTCTGGGCCCTCCCAGGACTCTGAGGGATGCAGAGAGAGGCCTGGAAAGAGGCCCCCCTTCTTCTTCATCGTGTTCCCTTGCCATGAGTCGGGGGAAGGAAGGACATTGGGCTCAGCGTCAGAAGACAAGAGGAACCCAGTCCCGTGGCCGAACGACAGTCAACAGTGATTCCACTGCTGACGCCTCTCCTTTACCTGCTCAGCTTCTCCTCCGTGAGGGATGAAATTAAATTAAATTAAATTAAATTAAATTAAATAATTCGCCAAAACCGGTTTGGCTCAGTGGATAGAGTGTCGGCCTGCAGATTGAAAGGTCCCAGGTTCAATTCTGGTCAAGGGCACGTACCTTGGTTGCAAGCACATCCCCAATAGGGGGCGTGCAGGAGGCGGCTGATGGATGTTTCTCTCTCATCGATGTTTCTAACTCTCTGTCTCTCTCCCTTCCTCTCTGTAAAGTATCAATAAAATAGATTTTTTTAAAGAAATTAAATTCAATGTGTCTCTCACCTGGCCATTGGGAGAATCCCAAGGAGAATATTCGTATGTTTCATAAAGGGATCAGCCGCTCCCTGTGTGTTATAAAGTTACTGATTTCAGCTGCGGTGTCCTGGGCCTCTGACTCTGGCTGGGATGTGTTTCATGTGTTTGGTATCCACCGCGGCTGGTGGTTTTTCTAGAAAGAGAAGACGCAGGAGGAGGGTGCAATGATCGCCACAGGAGGGACGCGGAAGGGAGCTGGGAGAACTGGCAGCCCCGGTACAGGGTGCGTGCATCTTACTCAATTGGCAAAGAAACGCTTCTCCGACCAGCTCTGCCCTTCCCTGGATCACCCTCGGAGTAAAGACTGCTGGGATACAGGCCGGGTGCTTTCTAGAACAGCTGCTTATGACCGATCGAAAGTCCGTCAGCTCTGAGACAAAGACGGATACCCACTGTCCATCCCTCCTCCCTGCACACAGGGAAGTGCCAGACTTGGGCAGGTCAGGGGAGGACGGGAGAGGCTGGCCTTCTCTCTCCATCCCAAGAGGGCATGGCTGACCAGCCCAATGCCCAGGGCAGAGGAGCCAGAGAGCTGTCAGGGAAAGACAAATGTAAAGGCAGAACCCAAGACGTGCCAATGAGTGACCTCATTGAAGGACAAGTATGCCTCACGGGGATGGGGAGAGAGGGGTGGCCAGTTTTCCAGACTGAATGAAACCCATACTGGATCATCTGAAAACACGGACCCTGCCTGTCCGGCTGGAATCATGGGATTTGGGGGGGACTTTTCAATTTCAGAGAAGCTCACGTGAGATCCGAAAATGCGCACGTGGTTTTCCCAGTAACACCAGCCTCCCGTCCCCTGTTCCTTCCCCAGTTGGGCTGGAAAGCGCAGCGCTGGGTGTCACCGAATGAAGGCAAAGGGCGGTCAAAGACCACAGCATGACAACGCCCGGTGGCCGGGAGGACAAGCCCTGCCGGGCATGGGGTGGTCACTCGCCATGGCCACGTGGCTCCACATGGACAAGCCCACCGTGATCTACTGAACACAACCCGCCCCCCCTCCCAGAGCAGCAAAGTGGTGAGAGGAGAAGAAAGGACACAACCAGCCACTGCCGGAAACCCCTCACGGTCTCACTCATAGAAAGAGTGGACAAGGAACCCGGAAGGCTGGTCAACCTTGAAGCTCTGAAAGGTCAAAGCCAGCCACCCCCTAGCTAATGGAGACAATGAACTTTCCCATCAAATCATCATGTAAATCAGCGGTTCTCAACCTTCCTAATGCCGTGACCCTTTAAGACAGCTCCTCATGGGGTGGTGACCCCCAACCATAAAATTATTTCCTTTGCTACTTCATCGCTGTCATTTTGCTACTGTTATGAACTGTCATGTAAATATCTGATAGGCAGGATGTATTTTCATTGTTACAAATTGAACATAATTAAAGCATAGGGATTAATCATAAAAACAATATGTAATTATATATTGTGAAATATTTATTTCTAATGACAAATAAATGAAATGTTGTCTTGAATCGTGGTGTAGCATGGGTAACAGTCTTCATATGACAACAGTAAACTACATGGCTACATTTTACTACACTGAGGAGCGGTGTGTTGGTTCCTAAGACCATGGGAAATAGGTGTTTTCCAACAGTCTTAGGCGACCCCTGTGAAAGGGTCGTTCAACCCCCAAAGGGGTCAAGACCCACAGGTTGAGAACCACTGGTGTAAATCCTTACTGATAAGATCATCTGCCGGTTGCTGGAATTGCCTATTTCAGGGCAAAGGGTGGACCTCAAACCTGAATAAAAGGGATGGCCAGGCCGAAGGCAGGTAGTCCTCCCACTAGAGGTGGGCTCCTGCCTGGCCCCCCACTATTCCCAAATTAATACTTTTCTAGTCTCTCTTTTTATTTGTGTGCAGCCTCCTCCAGACCCCGAACCCTGAACCAGGCGGGATGTGAAAGCGGTTCCCACAACCCACCATGAAGCCCCGTTTAGGGCCACGTGAACGGTGACACCTCCGAGTTTGACGCAGATGTTTTCTTGTCTTTGCACCAAAGCCCAGGCCCTGTCTCTGCGAGCCCCAACAGCCTGACACCCCTGCCCTGGGAGGCGGATGTGACAAGTCCGCCAGTTTGATGGAGATGGAGCTTGAGACACAGAGAGGCTGCGTGACACCCACAGGGATCCAGGGCTGCTACGTGGAGGGTGTGCATCTTGGATCAGGCAGACTGCACACTGGCCACTGGCCGGGGAGGTGGAAACCCCGAATTTCACAGCTCCCTCTGCCACCAGCGGCAGACACTTTATGCCTCCGTCCACCTGGTGTCACGAGGAGGGGGGTGAAGGTGGAGGGGAATCAGGCTTCCCGACCCTCCTCATTGGCACATCCATGACATCATGCCAAATTCTGTGCGTGGCAATGCATGGACCAGAGCAGGAGAGAGACGGGGTGAACACACTTCACCAGATTGTCGGGGTTCTGCGTCCCCTCTGACACCAACCCTGCAGATGTAGCTCAAGCACCTGTGAGGTCAGGGCCCCAGGACCACGCAGACAGCTCTGGCTCTGGGGTCCCTCTGCCTGCGCGTCCTGATCCACACGTGTAACCCGCTCCGGGGCCTCCTGTCCACACCCTCCACCATCCTCCCACCACACCTCGGCCCTCGCACCGACTCCCCCAGAGGAAGAGCAGATGTGCGTGCGCTTGGCAGGCCGTGCTGCCCAGGGCCTCTCCCTCCGGGGCCTCTCCCCCTGGGACGGCGCCCCAAGCTTGGAGCTGCATGCTTTCTTCTGCGGTCTGAAGAGGTATACAGCTTTATGCCCCACTCAGCTAAAAGGAACATCGCTCCGGGACTCGGCAGAAGCCTGATGTTGCGCGCTCTGAGAAGAAAGGGGCATGCTTTGCCCTAAATCAGCTGTGGAGACACAGATGAGAAGTCGGGGATAAAAGCTGCCTCGACCACGTGATCAGCTGCTCCCTGAGGGGGTGGAAATCCCGCTACCTCGCCATGCAGGTGAAATGCACACATCGCATCCCACCACCATCATCCCCTGCATCACCTACCAACTCTGTCCCATGGCTGTGTCTCCTTCACAGCGGCTATTCCCTCCACATCTTACTGTTAAATCTCTCCAATATCAGAATAACGTCATTTGCTGGAGAATAAACCCAACTGTCCTGTGGTCAAAGGCTGCCTTCCAGGGGCAGAGGGACTCTCACGCCACTGAGGGGCTTCCTATCTGCACGCATTGACCCCGCTCTTCCTACGATAAGAGCCTTTTACTTCCCCAGCACAGAAATGTCTCTTTAACGGGACCAGCCTCAGACATCTGCCCTCTGCGTCCCCTGCCAGGCACACTCAGGACAGAAGGTGAAGACAGAGGTCACAGGACAAGACAGGCCACCAAAGCATTCCTCCGAGTGAAAACCAATGCTCTGTGAAGACGATGGGGATCGGAATTGGGGGGTGTCCACGTGGGATTACAGTTTAGCATGTATGTGGTCTTTAAAATGTATATGCTTTCCAGGGGTTCTGAGTCAATCTTGTTACTCGGTCCTCACAATAGGCCTGCAGGATCAGCCAGCATCACCTGGCTTCTTCTTGTTCAAGCATCATCAAATGCTATATCTCTATATGTATCTATCTATCTATCTGTCTATCTATCTATCTATATATCCATCTATCTATCCATCCATCTCATCCATCCACCCACCCATCCATCCATTTATTCATCCATCCATCTATCCATCCATTTGTCCACCCACCTATCCATGTATTC
>JAAGEH010000216.1:9349-24726 GCA_011751065.1 Lasiurus cinereus
CCCTCTCCACGCCCCTTTCCGGAAATGCCGGGACCTGGGGCGCCCTCCCCGCCCACCCACGAGGGCGTGTCCGCCGCGGGGCCCCGGGCGGCGCTGGGCCGGGAGGGGCGCGTCCCGGGCTGGTGGCCGCCACTTCCCCGCGGACACCCCGCGCCCGCCTCGCCGCGCGCCCCTCCGCGCCCCTTGGCACCCCCCTGGGCCCCGCCCCCCGGGGTCGGGCCCCCGGCCCCCCGCCCGGGGCCCCTCCTGCCCGGCGGGCCCCGCGCTGGCGGGACGGGGGGGCGCCGGGGGGGGGGGGCCGGGGGGGCGCGGGGCGCCGGGGGGCCCGGGGGGGGGGGCGTCGGGGCGCGGAGGGAGTTTGGGGGGACCCGGGAGGGGCGTCGGGGAGCGGAGGGAGTTTGGGGAGCACCGGGTTGGGACGTCGGGGAGCGGAGGGAGTTTGGGGGGACCCCGGGAGGGCGTCGGGGAGCCGAGGGGGTTTGGGGAGCACCGGGTTGGGACGTCGGGGAGCGGAGGGAGTTTGGGGGGACCCCGGGAGGGCGTCGGGGAGCGGAGGGAGTTTGGGGAACCAGCGCCAAGTGCCTACCGCGATGTTCCGAGCCCGGGGCGCGCGTGGGTGGGGTCCTGCGGGGACCGGACGGGCCTCTCCTGGCTGGGCCGGTGCAGGGCATCTGTCCGCAGAGGGACCCCCAGGCGGCGGGTGGGAGCGCGGACAGACCAGCGGCCTCTCCCGCCGCCCTCCTGCGCCTGAGAGACCCCCACGTGGGCCGGGACCCCCTCCTCCCGCCTTCCCCTGCCGCCCTGACGCCCTCCTGGTTTCTGTTCAGCTCTTGGGCCCTCAAGGGCCTTCCTTCCTCACCTGCCCACCCACCCCTGACCTCCTCACCCCGGGCTGCCTGCCCTAGACTTGTTCCAGGCCGGGGCTCAGCCAGGTCCTGGGGCCCAGCCCCCAGCCTGCTCCTGCCCCAGACTCACCCCTGAGTTGCTGCCCCCTCCCCCAGTTGCTCCCCAAGAGGCCTGTGCCCCTCTTCCCCCAGCCTCAGGCTCCCAGGCAGGCAGCTGGGCCAGTGAACTTTCCTCCACCTCTGCCCGTGGGACCCACCCCCTCCCCGTCCCTGAACAGGCACCAATGCACTTGAGCAGAGTGGGGGGCTGGGGAGGGGGAGGGGCTAGAGAAAGAACAGGACCCCGGGCTCCCCCCGCTGGTCCAATAACCCGCCGATGGGGACAGGTCGCCAAGAGGAATGACCGCCTTGAACCACCTGTGCCTGTGGGAACCCACACTCACCTGGGTCAGAGGCCACAGGCCAGTGAGGTCCAGAGGGCTTTCGAGCCAAGGATGGGGCCAGGTGCCTGGGGTGTTGGGGGGGCGGGAAGGGGGTCCCTGTAGGATGGTGATTGTCCGGGGACAGGCGTCCGCCCTGCTGCCCAGCTGGTAACTGGACATGAAGCTGAGAACTGAGGGGGGACGCGGCCCCACTTCAAGCTTCTGGCGGAGGTGGGCTTTCTCCTGAGGAGGCGGCTGCTTTCAGCTCCTGCCCAAGGGGCGCTTCTCGGGGAGGCCAGCCCTGAGCCCACAGCTGAGGCTCCGTGGCCACATGTGCCCAGGCCGGCTGCGGGACTGCCCACAGGGCTACCCCGGCCCCCACGCACCTCCCCTCCCCGGGGGGCATGTTGAGGAGCCTGGGTGTGACCCCTCGCCTCCCACAGACCTGCAGGCCCGGTCGGTCGGCAGCCGGGAGCCTCCAGGTCAGTGGTTTTCAACCTTCCTCAGGCCGAGACCCTTGCATACAGTTCCTCATATGGTGGTGACCCCCAACCACGAAATTTTGCTACTGTGATGCATCGTGATGTCAATATCTGCATTTTCCGATGGTCTTAGGCGACCCCTGTGAAAGGGTCGTTCTACCCCCAAAGGGGTCTCGACCCACAGGTTGAGAACCGCTGCTCCAGGTGATCCTGTAACTCGAAGCCAAAGCAGCCGTTGGCAGTGGACGGGACGGGATGGGACGGGTCTGCTCTGCTGGCCACAGGCTCTGGGGAGGAGGAGGAGGAGGAGGGTGCGGCAGCGAGGGATGGTATCTGCTTGGCCCAATGGGTCTGCAGAGTTTGCCATGGGGTCTCCGCGGGCTCTGGCGGGCAGGAGGCAGCCAGGCCCAGCCTGGTACTCCCTGAGCCTAGAGATCCGTCCCCTGCTCTGTGCTTTAAAAGAGGAAGAAGAGGCCGGGCTGGCGTGGCTCAGGGGTTGAGTGTTGACCTCTGAACCAGGAGGTCGTGGTCAGGGCATATGCTGGGGGCTGCAGGCTCGATCCCCAGTGTGGGGTGTTCAGGAGGCAGCCAATCCATGATTCTCTCTTATCTTGGATGTTTCTCTTTCTCTTTCTCTTTCTGGCTCTCTAAAATCAATAAAAATCACTTTTAAAAAGAGGAAGAAAAGGCGGCTGTTGCAGAACCTCAGTCATGTGAGGGTCTGTGGTCAGAAAGTGGGTCCCTGCCTGTGGCTCTGACCCCGGGGGAGGACTGGGAGCTTGGGTGTGTGACACCTCTCCTGGATCCACCCTGGCCCACCTCCCTCCTTCCTCCTGCAGGGCCCTCCCCCCTCAGGGGCCAGGTGGCTGGTCACCTCCTCCAGGAAGCCCCCCTCCCAACCCCTCCAGCTGCACTCACTGTTTCTTTTTCTTTCTTTTTAAAATATATTTTATTGATATTTTTTTACAGAGAGAGGAAGGGAGGGATTAGAGAGTTACAAACATTAATGAGAGAGAAATATCAATCAGCTGCCTCCTGCATGCCCCCCACTAGGGATATGCCCGGAACCAAGGTACATGCCCTTGACGGGAATCGGACCTGGGACCCTTCAGTCCCCAGGCTGACGCTCTATTCAGTGAACCACACCGATCAGGGCTGCACGCGCTGCTTGCAAACAGTGAGTGCAGCCCCCAGTATATGCCCTGACCACGACCTCCTGGTTCAGAGGTCAACACTCAACCCCTGAGCCACGCCAGCCCGGCCTCTTCTTCCTCTTTTAAAGCACAGAGCAGGGGACGGATCTCTAGGCTCAGGGAGTCCCAGGCGGGCCTGGCTGCCTCCTGCCCGCCGGAGCCAGCGGAGACCCCATGGCAAACTCTGCAAACCCGTGGGGCCAAGCAGATACCATCCCTCGCTGCCGTACCCTCCTCCTCCTCCTCCTCAGAGCCTGTGACCGGCAGAGCAGACCCGTCCCATCCAGTCCCGTCCAGTCCCGTCCACTGACAACGGTTGCTTGGGCTTCGAGTTACAGAATCACCCGTGAGCCACACCCATCAGGGCTGCACTCACTGTTTGCTGGAGGTCTGCCCAGTGGCGTCCCAGCGAGAGTTAGTGCCTACAGCGGAAGCATCTCTTGCTTGGGGGCTCTCCCTCCCAAACACCCCATCTCCTGCAGGAGAGGTGGGGGGGGTGGGGGCTGGCCTTGGGCAGGCTCCCCACATCCAGGTGTTCCCTGGGACACAGCAGGCCTTCAAGCGGAGGTGCCTTCTGGGCTGTCTCCTCTCCCCAGCCCAGTACCCACCACCATCTCTTTCCCTGGGCCGTCCACAGCTCTTCCCACCCTGCCTCCTTCCCCGTCCACCTGGGCACCCAGGGTCGCCCCAAACGTAATCCCCTTCCCGGCCTGTCCATGCACCAGCCAGGGTCAGGGCCCTTGGCTCCGCCATCCCCACGCCTCTTCCAGCTTCCGTGGTCCAGCCATGCCCGGCGCCCACCTGCCACATGGCACCCCGGCCTCTCCTGGCAGGGTTAGTCCAGCAGGGCCCATCGTCCTGCGGCTCTGGGGAGGCTGTTGGCCCCCTCTACCTGTAGGACGCGCCTGCAAGGAGGGCACTGTCCACAGCCCAGGCGCGCTGTCTGATCCTCCATCTGGCAGCCTTCCTCGGTGACCAGGAGAAGACCCTGGCCGCCACCAGGGGACTGCTGGACACTTACTCAGGCTGGCAGCCAGCCCAGGAAGGCGGGGCCGTGGTGCCCGTGGTGTGCCCGCCCCTGGGCTGATGCCAGCCTGTGCCCTCTGCAGCTGTGGCTCAGCTTCGCACCTGTGGCGGACACCATCGCCCAACACTTCCTCCTGTCCACCGAGCAGGTCAACTGGCTCTCACTGGTCTACCTGGTGGTGGCCATCCCGTCCGGCCTGGTGGCCATCTGGATTCTGGACTCAGTGGGGCTCCGCTGGGCAGTGAGTGAGACCCATGTCGGGGCTGCTGTGGGCTGGGGCGGGGCCCCAGGGGCGGAGAGGGCCTGGCCCCTCCCCGGCCAGAGTCCCAGGCAGACAGAGCTCCTCTGACTGCTCCCTGCAGACCGTCCTGTGTGCGTGGCTGAACTTTGCCGGAAGCGTGCTCCGCAGCCTGCCCTCCGTGATATTTTCGATCCGGGACCCCTTTGCCTTCCTTATGGGTGGCCAGAGCCTCTGCGCCCTGGCCCAGACCCTGGTCATCTTCTCTCCGGCCAAGCTGGCGGCCCTGTGGTTTCCTGAGCACCAGCGGGCCACGGCCAACATGGTGGGCACCATGGGTGAGTGGAGGGGTGAGGCCGCTGTCGCCTCTGCTCAGTGAACAGTCCTGGCCCCTCTGTGCTCCCCTGTCTTGGAGCCGGCGGGCTCCCCTGTGGGCTGGGGGCCAGGCCAGGCCTCCGGTGATGTGACCTGACGTATGTCTCTGTCCGTCCATCCAGCCAACCCCCTGGGCATCCTCCTGGCCAACGTGTTGTCTCCCGCTTTGGTGAAGGAGGAGGATGACATCCCCATGATGGTGAGCGGGCTCCCGGGGTGCACCCACATACGTGTGTATGTGTGTGCTCTGCATGCGCGCGTGTGTTTGTGGGGTGTGCACGGACATGTGGGTATGTGGTGTGTGTTTATGGTGTGCATGCACACGCACGCATATTTGTATGGTGTGTGTATGTCTGTGTGGTGCCCACGTGCGTGTGGTGCATGCACATACACGTACATTTATGTGGTGCGTACGCATATTTGCGTGGCGTGTGCACACATGTGAATGTGTGGTACACACATGCACGTTTGTGTGCGTGTGGTGTGTGTTTGTGCGTGATGTGTGCGTGCATAAGTGTTTGGCTCTCATGTGCACAAGTGTGTCTGCACGTATGAGCGTGTGCACCGGCCCCACTTGGTAGCCACAGGGGGCAGTGCCCTCAGAGCAACACTGAGGACCCCTCCGCCCGGCCTGGGCTCACCCTTGTCTACACGGGGAGCCAGAGCGGCACGCCCAGGGGCCTGTGCCGTGCACGTGTCTGTGGGGCCTGCGTGTACCTGTGCACACCTGTGCCTGCACACACCTGTGCCGCGTGCCCTCCCCTCCCCAGCTGGGCGTCTACATCATCCCCGCCGGCCTCGCCTGCCTGCTGGCCACTGCCTGCCTGTGGGAGAGCGTGCCCCCCACCCCGCCCTCTGCGGGGGCTGCCCACTCCAACTCGGAGAAGTTCCTGGACGGGCTGAAGCTGGTTGGTGTGGTGGGCTCTGGGGCTGGGGAAGGTCGGGGGCAGGGGGAGGCCGGGGCGAGGGTGCAGGGGGGTGGTGGTGGGGAGGGTGAGCCGGGCCTGTGGGAGCCCCTGCCTGTCCCGCCCTCAGCTCGTGAGGAACAAGGCCTACGTCGTCCTGGCCGTGTGCTTTGGGGGTGGTGTCGGCATCTTCTCCAGCTTCTCGGCGCTCCTGGAGCAGGTCCTCTGCGTGAGCGGCTATTCCAACGTGAGTGTCCGCCCTGCCCGGGGTGGGGGGAGGGCCACGCCAGGCGGGGCCTGGGGAGCCCGTCACCCCGAAGGCTGCTGGCCTCCGCGCCTCCCCACGCCCTGGTTTCCACCTCGGGGCACTATTGTGGGCACTGTTGGGATGCTGTGCGTGAGGGGCTGGTGCCAAACACAGTTCTCCGCGGTGGGCTGGGGCCGTGGGGCCGTGGGGGCTGTGGAAGGGGGGACTGTGCGGGTTGGGGTGGGGCCGTGGGGGGGCGCGCCCAGCCGGTGGTGCGGGGAGGTGGGGGGGGGGGGCTCGGCACGCTCCCCCGGGAGGCGTCTGTCCGGCGGGTGCCTGATGCCGGGCGCCTGGCCTCTCTCTCCTGCAGGAGTTCGCCGGCCTCTGCGGGGCGCTCTTCATCGTGTTTGGGATCCTGGGGGCGCTGGCCCTCGGCCTGTACGTGGACCGGACCAAGCGCTTCACGGAAGCCGTCAAGATCGGCTTCTGCCTGACCTCTTTGGTCTGTGTGGCCTTTGCCTTGGTGAGTGTCCCTGAAGCCGAGACCACCCCCCCACGGGGAGGATGGGTGCTCCTGGCACAGGCGGGGCCCTGCCTGCTGGGCACAGCCTCCTCCACCACTGTCCCCCTCGGCCAGCGGGAGTCCGGGGGTGGGCCTGCCAGGCTGGCGTCCAGGGCTGGGGTGTCTGACGGCGCCCCCACGTGCTTGCTGCCCAGGTGTCCCAGCTGCGGGGACAGACCATCGCGCTGGCCGCCGTCTGCTCCCTGCTCGGGCTCTTTGGCTTCTCGGTTGCCCCGGTTGCCATGGAGCTAGCCGTGGAGTGCTCCTTCCCCGTGGGCGAGGGCGCGGCCGCGGGCCTGGTCTTCGTGGTGGGGTGAGTAGGTGCCCGCTGTGTGTGGGGGACTGGGGGCGGGGTACACACTGACCGGGGGGCAGGGAGCCGCGTCGGGCGGGGCTGAGGGCCTCGTGGCTGTCCAGGCAGGCCGAGGGCGTGCTCATCATGGTGCTGCTGACCGCCCTGACCATGCACTCCTCCGACCCGTCCTTCTCCACCTGCCAAAGCGGCCAGGACCTCCTGGACTGGAAGGGTGAGTGTCCCCGCCTAGGGGAGCCCCCATCTCGCAGGCGGCGAGGGCAGGGCCTGGGCCTCCCTGCTCCAGGGGCTCTTTTGCTGGCCATGGTGGGTGGGTGCGGGGTGCCCACTGGGGGCAGGGGCAGGATGGGTCAGAGGGCAGTCGGCAGAACTCGGCTCAGCATGCTGGGAGCAGCCCTGGACCCGGTGCAGAGTCCAGGTAACATGAGATCAGGAAGGCCCTGGTCGGTGTTGCTCAGTGGATGGAGAGTCGGCCTGCAGACCGAAGGGCCCCAGGTTTGATTCCAGTCAAGGGCGCCCGTCTCCCTTCCGGTCAGGGTGCATGCAGGAAGCAAAAACTGGATGTGTTTCTCCTCACATCGGTGATGTTTCTCTCTGTTTTTCCCTCTCTCTCTTCTGCTCTCCCTAAAGACCAATGGAAAAATATCCTCAGGTGAGGATTAAAATGAGGTCAGGAAAAGAAAGAGAGATAAGAGAGAGGGTGGGAGGCAGGGAGAGAGAGAGGATGGACACAGAGACAGAGAGACAGAGTGCAGACGGCACAGAGAGGTGGGGTGTTGTACCCGGCCCCCGAGACCGTGCCAGCGACAGCGTCTGTGACCTGCTCTTGGGGCAGGGGGGCTGGGACGGGATCTGACCCCGGGTGTGGGAACCTCTTTCACGTCCCGCGTGGTTCAGGATTCCCGGTTCAGGGTTCGGGTTCTGGAGGAGGTTGCACCCAAATGGAAAGAGAGACTAGAAAAGCATTAATTTGGCGATATTGGGGGGCCTTCCTCTAATGCAGCGGTTCTCAACCTGTGGGTTGTGACCCCTTTGGGGGTCAAATGACCCTTTCACAGGGGTCACCTAAGACATCCTGCATATCAGATATTTACATTACGATTCATAATAGTAGCAAAATTTCAGTTATGAAGTAGTGACGAAAATAATTTTATGGTTGGGGATCATCACAACCATAAGGGATGTGGCATTAGGAAGGTTGAGAACCACTGCTCTAGTGGAAAGGACTGCCACCTTCCTTTGGCCTTGCCATCCCTTTAATTCAGGTTTGGGATCCACCCTTTGCCCTGAAGCAGGCCATTCCAGGAACAAGTAGATGATCTTTATCAGTCAGGATTGACATGATCATTGGATGGGGAAGTTCATTGTCTCCATTTGATAGGGGGGTGGCTGGCTCTGACCTTTCAGAGCTTCAAGGTGGACCAGCCTTCCGGGTTCCTGGTCCCCATTTTCTATCAGTGAGACAGTGATTGGTTTCCGGCACCCGGTCAGTCACTGTGGTTGTGGTCAGGGGGGTCAGCTGGGCTCTGGTGGCTACCTGGACAGGCCTGAGGCCGGCTGCTGTGTCCCCCCACCCCCCCACAGTGTCCATGCTCACGATGGCCGGCCTGTGTACCCTTCTGAGCTGCTGCCTGGTGCTCCTCTTCCACACCCCCTACCGGCGCCTGCAGGCCGAGGCCCGCGCCTCTCACCAGGACCTCCAGAGCCCGGCCGTGGACCACGCACCCCTCCAGCAGGCCCTCCCCCCGGCCCCGCCGGGACACCACCCCCAGGACCCTGTCAAGGACACTGCAGGGGCAGCTCATTCCTAGAGCTCCCGGGATGTGCAGGGACTGAGGGGCAGCAACCGCTGTGTCCGGGCGGCTCCTACAGGGGCGCCAGGACTGCAGCAGGCACAGTGCAGGTGCAGTGTAGGGGGGGTGGCTCCTGGGGACCTGGACAGGGGGTGGGTCCTGAGGGCCCCCAGCTGTCAGAGTCTGGAATGCACGGGGGCGGGGAGGGCCTTCCCTGAAGGAGCCCATCCCAGAGCCTCTCTCGGCCTCCATACCGAGTGACCAGACACACCCAGCCTCCTGTTGACAGGGGTGGGTGGCCTGGGTGCTGATGGGTGATCCAGGCTGTTCTGGCGGGGGGAGGTTGGAGGGGGAGCAGATGGAGGGTCCCCCAGGCCGATGCCCCCCCCAGGCCCTCCTGCCCCACGTGGACACGTCCCCTCCCCACAGACACTGGCAGGCAGGTTGGTGGGTTCAGGTTTATTGAACTGGCCACCCCAGTGGGGGTGGGGTGGGGTGGGCTGGGGGCACCCCTCACTCCTCCTTCTCCTCCCCATGGGTGAGCACATAGCTCAGCGCCTTGTAGTCCAGGTTGCCTGCAGCATCAATCTTTGCAAATTGCAACATCTGGTCGACCTGGAGGGGACAGGGTGGTGGGTGTCAGGCCCTGCAGGAGGGGCAGAGCCAGTGGATCCCGAGGGGTGCAGCCCAAGGGAGAGAGGTCCCCCCACTTCCAACCTGCTCTGGGCCTGTTTCGGTGCTGGTGGGAATGAGGGAGGCTGGGTGGCCCACCCACACCAACCCTCAGGGCCAGGGCCCGCAGCCAGCCACGCCCTGGGGTCCCCCCGGGGTGTGAGGGAGGAGGGGAGGGGCCCAGGGACAGACCTCTTCTGTTGTCATCTTGTCCGCCTGGGACATGAGCAGCCGTTTGATGCTGAGGAGGACAAGGAGGGGGAGGCATCGGGTTAGGCCGCCCTGAAGCCAGTTTGGCTCATGGACAGAGAGAGTCGGCCTACGGACTGCAGGGCGCTGGGGTCAATCCCGGTCAAGGGCACAGGCTAGGGTCGCGGGCTGGATCCCCGTGCAGGAAGCAGGCAGCCCATCCATGGTTCCCTCTCATCACGGATGTTTCTATCCCTCCCTCCCTTTCCCTTCCTCTCTGAAGTCAATAAACTATATTTTAAAGCCGAAACCGGTTTGGCTCAGTGTGGATAGAGCGTCGGCCTGCGGACTGAAGGGTTCCGTGTTCGACTGCGGTCGGGGGCATGTTATCTTGATTGCGGGCACATCTCCAGTCGGGAGTGTGCAGGAGGCGGCTGATCGATGTCTCTCTCTCATCGATGTTTCTGACTCTCTATTCATATTCCCTTCCTCTCTCTGAAAAATCAATAAAATATATTTAAAAATATATATACAGTATATTTTTAAAGAAAGAAAGGCTCAGCACTGGACAGCTGGACAGTGGGGGGGGGGCTGTGGCGGGGACAGAGACTGGGGGCCAGAGGGGAGGCAAACGCCAGGCACCCAGACCAGCCTATTCCCAGGGCTTGGCCGAGGGAGCCCCAGAGCCAGTGCCGTGGAGGACTCAGGACCTCGGGGAAGCGGGTGGGGTGCTGGGGTGCGGTGGGCTCCGTGCCCCTCAGACCCTGCGGCCACACTCACTAGTCCTTGTTGATGCTCCCTTTGCCTTCGGGGTCCAGCATCTTGAAGGCGTTCAGGATGGTCTCCTCGGCATCCGTACCTGCCACAGAGGCTCCGGTCCTGCTCCGCCCTGGCCCCCCACTCTGCCCTCAGCCCGACGGCCCCCTCTGCTCCCGACAGCCTGGGGCACGGGCAGCCCCTGTCCCAGGGACTCCTCTCTGGCCCTCACGGCCCGCCCGAGGCCCAGAGCCTGGGCAGCACTCGGGGAGGAACCAGGGCCACCAGCGGCCAGCAGGAGGCAGGGCTGGGGCTGAGGGTGGAGCTCCCAGCTGGGGGGTGGGGTGGGGTGGGGGGTGAGGGGATAGGGAAGAGATGCTTCCCCCCATGTGGCTCCCAGAATGCTGGCTGCTGGCCGTTGCAAGGGACCTGATTTCACGGGCAAGGCCTGGATTTCTGCACAAACCGCCGCGCCGGTGCTGGCCGGGGGCTCACCCGTCAGCTTCTCCCCGAACATGTTGAGGAAGGTGGTGAAGTTGATGGGCCCCGCGGCCTCCTGCAGCATGGCGTCCAGCTCCTCGTCCTTCACGTTGGTCTTGCCTGTGCACACATGAGGTCACGGGGGGCCGCCCACCTCCCTCGTCCTCCCGGTGAAACCCCGGGACAAAGAGGGCAGGGGAGGCCAGCAAATGGGGGACTCCTGGCCCAGGTTGGTGGGTGTAGGTTCTGCGTGTTAGAACCCCGAACCCTGAACCCGGGAAGGTGTGGGCTGCTGAGGAGGGGAGGAGGCCCCCTGGTGCCCCGGCATGAGGGGACCCACGGGGAAGGCAGGTGTGGGAACCCCAGCAGGTGGAAGCAGCCTGCATTCCCTTGGGCGGCGGGCAGGACGCCCCAGGCTGGGAAAACTGTGTCCCCCCGGTGGGGAGGGCGGGGGGCAGGACCTGCCTCCAGCTCTCACCCCGTCCGTCCGGGGCAGGGGTGTCCCTTCCTGGCTGTCCCTACCCCCCTGGCTGTCCGCCTCCCTGTGCCCTGTGACACCCCGCCAGTCCTTGTAATACATACAAAGGGGAATTTCCCCACAGCCTGGCTCCCCTCCTTGCAGCCTGTAGGTGTCAGCCCAGAGGTGAAGGCTGAGGGCGGGGCGGGGTGAGGGGGTGGGGGTGGGGGTGGGGGTAGAGCTCTGCCCTCTGCCCGGCACCCACCCAGGGAGGCGTAGGTATCCTTCAGGTCCTCCTTGTCGATGAAGCCGTCTCGGTTCTGATCCATCAGCGTGAAGGCCTGGAAGGAGGCTGCCCAGTGAGGCCCGGCGCCCACTCTGTCTGCCCTGGGCCAGGCCCCCACGGGGTGTCCTGGACACCTGTGGCCCCTGGGGAGGAGCTGGGGTGGGGGTGGGGGTTAGGGGGCGCTTGTACCCGAGCAGAGCCTCACCTCCTTGAACTCCTGGATCTGCGTCTGCTCGAAGTTGGAGAAGACGTTGGAGGACGCCCTCTGCGCCCGGAGGGCGCCCCCCTCCTTCTTCTTGGTCTTCCTGCTGGCCTGAGGGAGGACAGGGGCTGAGGCTCCTCCGGGCCTGGCCTTTGGGGGGCTTCACTGGGTCCACGGGCTGGGCCTGGGAGCCCTAAGAAGGCTTCACCTGGAACTTGGCCCCTCGACTCCGTCTGCAGCCCAGCTAGGAGCTGGCTGGGGGTCCCAGGAGCCGGTGGGCCGCGCAGGTGGCCGTGCTCTGGGTACCCCGAGACGGCGACAGCCAAGACCCGTCTTCCAGCCCCAGACTGTCACGGGGCAGCCACAGGGCGCAGATCCCCTGCCTGCCCAGGCGCCACTACCTGTGCACACACTCACCTTGTGTGTACACGGGTCACGCCCCAGAGAGCTGGCATGCACCCCTCACTGCCCTGCTGCCTGCCCGTGCGCACTCACCATGCCTGGTCCGCCGCCGCGCTGGTCTGTGCCCCCTCCCTGGTCCGGTCGTCCGTCTTAAGGTCCTGCCCACTCCCCCAGGACGGCGAGCACTCGGCCTGTCACTCCCTATAAGGAGAGGCTCGGGCCCCCCCGGGACCGGACAACTGCCGAGTGAGCTTGGCAGTCGGCGGTGACTCCGATGTCCCCTCCTGTCCCGCTCGGCAGGGCCCCAGCCTCCCCGGCCCCTCCCGACAACTCCCTCCCCCCCCCCAGGAGCCCCCCTATCCTGTGCTCTTCCTGGGTCCCTGTACATCAGTGTTTCTCCACCTTTCTAATGCCACAACCCTTTAATACATTTCCTCATGGTCACCGGACCCCCAACCATAAAATTGTTTTCATTGCTACTTCATAACTGTAATTTTGCTACTGTTACGAATAGTAATTAAATATCTGTGTTTTCTGATGGTCTTAGGTGACCCTGCTGGCAGTTCTCAATCTGTGGGTCATGACCCACAGGTTAAGAATTGCTGCTATATGCTGAGACTGGTTTGGTTCAGGGGATAGAGCGTCGGTCTGTGGACTGAAAGGTCTCGGGTTCGATTCCGGTCAAGGGCATGTACCTTGCTTGCGGGCACATCTCCAGTGTGGGGTGTGCAGGAGGCGGCTGATCGATGTCTCTCTCTCATCGATGTTTCTGACTTTCTATCCCTCTCCCTTCCTCTCTGTAAAAAAATCAACAAAATATATTTAAAAAAAAAAAGAATTGCTGCTATAGAGCTTAAGACCATCAGAAAACAGATATTTACATTAAGGTTCATTGACAGTAGCAAAATTTCAGTTATGAAGTAGCAACAAAAATAATTTTATGGCTGAGACCGGTTTGGCTCAGTGGATAGAGCGTCGGCCTGCGGACTGAAAGGTCTCGGGTTCGATGCCGGTCGGGGGCATGTACCTTGCTTGCGGGCACATCTCCAGTGTGGGGTGTGCAGGAGGCGGCTGATCGATGTCTCTCTCTCATCGATGTTTCTGACTTTTTATCCCTCTCCCTTCCTCTCTGTGAAAAATCAATAAAATATATTAAAAAAATAATAATTTTATGGTTGGGGGTCACCACCACATGAGGAAATGTATTAAAGGGTCGAGGCATTAGGAAGGTGGAGAACCACTGCTGTACATGGACCCAGGGGCCGGTCACCAAGCATCTCCCACCTATAGTTCCTGTGCCCTCACTTCCCCGCCTTGGAGGCAGAGAGGTCTCGGGTGCTGGAGCCGCCACTGCCATCCCCACCTTGGGCTTACAGAGGAGGTGGAGGAGGGCTAGGTGGGCGGCCTGGGCCAGCACCTGCCTGGTCTTTCCACTCGCCAGGGCCGTGGGTGCCCGTTTGCCTAAAGTCAGAGGCTGATGCCCTGGCCCCCAGCAATGGCAGCCCTCGGTGTGCAGGGAGGAGGGCATTGAGGGGTCTGTGCAGCCACAATAGCTGGGTGGGTGTGACCTCTCTGAACCCTGGCCTCTGCTGCAGCTGTAGCAGGGCACCGGAGCGAAGGAGGGACCGCAGGCACGCCCAGGAATCAGAGGAGGTGCGGCCCACCCACAGGGATGGGGGGGGGGGTGGGCGGCTTTCGGGGGCTCAGCCCAGAGGACACCAGAGGATGGGGGAGGTGTGGGCCTGGGCTGCACTCACACAGGGGCTCCACCATCCCCAGCTGGGTGGGGTGGGGGGTTGGCTGGGCCTAGAGCAGCGGTTCTCGACCCACCCCTTGGGGGGTCGAACGACCCTTTCACAGGGGTCGCCTAAGACCATCGGAAAAGGCAGATATTGACATCAGGATGCATCACCGTAGCAAAATTTCATGGTTGGGGGTCACCACCCCATGAGGAGCTGTATGCAAGGGTCGCGGCCCTAGGAAGGTGGAGAACCACTGGCCTGGAGGGACCCCAGGCCGGGCTGCAGGAGTGGGGAGCGCCACACCCTGGGCGGGGGAGAGGCCTCTGAATTTTGTGCTCACAGGCCCCGCAGGGGAGGCAGGGGGCCAGCAGAGCCCCTGGGGTGCTCCTGGGTCGCCAGGCTCTGAGCACAGCACTAAAGATAGCCCTGCAGCCCGGCTCCCGGGGGGACCTCGGCTCTGGCAGGGACAGCTGGCCCTGACAGGTGCAGGGACACAGCAGGCCGACCCGGGGTCACGAGCCAGGTGGGACCCCCACCACCCACCCACCCCAGGAAAGGCCCTGGGCGTGGTGGGTGTACGGGCTCCCGGAGTCTGCCCTGTGTGTGTGGGGGAGGGATGCCTGTGTACCTCTGGGGCACCCCCCCCAACCTAAGTAGGATGTGTGGCCCCACCTGCTCTCTGCCCCACCTTCACCCCACACTTATTTTTGACTCTGGAAGCAGGAGTTGCTGAGGAGCCACGTTTATTTTAAAATCAGGGAAGGAAGGGCGAGGATGGTTGTCACCTGAGGTCACCGCCCAGCGGCTCCCGGGCAAGAACGCATGTGCCTGAGTGTGGGCCCTCCGTGGGCGCGGCCTGTGGGCACAGGGAGCTTCTCCTGTACCTTGTGGGATCTGGGAGGGAATCCTGAGGGTGGAGGCCTGCACCCCGGAGAGGGTCGTAGGCCTCCCTCTGGCCTCCCCAGCTTGGGGTGTGGGGGTGTGGGGGGAGGTGGGAAGCAGAGCAAAGTTCCAGACACCCGAAGGGGTCCCTCCCCGCCTCCCTCCTAGTTGCACTGATTATTACCCTTCCTCCTGCCTGAGCCTCGTGCCCCGCACGCCCTTCTCTTTGGGGGCAGTTCCCGTCTCCCCCGAAAGCTGGGCCTGGTGAGGGGTGAGGAGTGGGGATTCCCCCATCCCTTCCATTGCAGCCAGCAGAGCCCACCCGCATGGCCCCAGGCCCTGGCTCTCTGGGAGCTTCTCCCAAAGGCACGGGGATTTGGGGGGAAGGCGGGGGGGACGGGGAGGCAGCAGAATGCTCGCGTGGGGAGCCCCTTGTTGGGCCCAGCCAGTTGCCATGGCAACCATATGCCAGCACACGCTGCAGGTGGGAGGCTGGGCAGCCCCGTTCCCACCTGGGTCTGCCCGGCGGGGCTCTCGGGGCGCTGCCCACGAAGCTGGGGGAACAGGGCCGCTCCGAGGGGCGAGGGGGCTCAGCGGGAGGGGAAGGGAGGCCGCGGGGGTGACCGTGGCTTCCGCCCAGGGGCCCCCGAGGCCCCGGATCAGGTGGACCTTGGCCTGCAGGCCCCCAGGGCAGGAGCGGGGGGACCTGGGAGAGCGGGCCCTGCAGGGAGCCTCCTCCCGGGAGCCTGGCCCGGGGTGTGGGGTGCAGTGGGGGGGCCCCCGCGCAGGCTGCACGCAGGACGGAGCCCGAGGCCGCAGCGCGGGGCTCAGCCACCTGCCCGGCTGCCAGGGCCCCGCCCCCCTCCCGCCATCGCGCACGCGCACTCCCCGCCCACCCTCCCGCCAT
>JAAGEH010000217.1:10164-29751 GCA_011751065.1 Lasiurus cinereus
GTGCCTGTGGGATTTACACACTCACACTACAGAGCGTCTGTGGGATTTACACACTCACACTACAGGGCGTCTGTGCGATTCACACACTCACACTACAGAGCGTCTGTGGGATTTACACACTCACACTACAGAGCATCTGTGGGATTCACACACTCACATTACAGAGCGTCATCAGTGGGATTTACACACACACTACAGAGCGTCTGTGGGATTTACACGCACTACAGAGCGTGTGATTCATACACACACACTATGAAGCATCTGTGGGATTCACACACTACAACGTGCCTGTGGGATTTACACACTTGCACTGCGGAGTGTCTTGGTGATTTACACACTACTACAGAGCATCTGTGGGATCCACGCACACTTGCACTGCAGAGTCTGTGTGATTTACACACTCGCAGTACAGAGCATCTGTGGGATTCACACACACACTTGCACGCTCACGCTATGGAGGTCTGTGAGATTCACACACACTTGCACTACAGAGCGTCTGTGTAATTTACACACTTGCACTATGGAGTGTCTGGGATTTGCACACTTGCACCGCACAGCGTCTTTGATATCTACACACACGTACTACGGAGCGTCTGTGGGACCCACACACTCGCACCACCGCTCAGGAGAGGACGCTGGCCTGATGTCACGTGGCCGTGGGCCTGGGCCACAGCCCGGGCTGGGATGGCAGGGGGTGGAGAGCCTAGGTAACGCCCGGCTCTGCCCGGGGGGCCGGGCCTCTCACCGTCTGCAGGAGGCGGGGCTCAGCTGGGTCCCGCCGGGGAAACCATCGGTTACTAGCCTCTCAGCCCGGAGCGTGGTGCCTGCAGGTCAGTGGTCTCTTCCTTAGGACGAACGGCAACACGGGAGCAAGCAGCTGGTTGTGAGACGCAGCTAGCCCCCCGGGGACCTGCGTGCTGTGCCGAGAAAGCCCGGTGCTCGTGCTCGCCGATGTCAGACTTGTCAGCTGAGGGTTTACTTTGGTTTTGCTGCTAACGTAAGTGGGGACGCGAAGGCACACGCCCCAGTCTCCCCCTAAAGCGGATTCCACGGGGACCAGGCGGAGGAAGAGGCTCCCCCAGATCGGTGCGCGCATGCACGCCTCCCCACGAAGCGTCTCTCGGGTTAAGATCCATAAAACCCCGCCCTGGCCAGTGTGGCTCTGGATAAAGTGTCGGCCTGCGGACTGAAGGGTCCCGGGTTCAGTTCCGGTCAAGGGTATTTGGCCAGGTTTCAGGCTCAGTCCCCTGGAGGGGGCGTACAGGAGGCAGCCCACCCCAGGATCCTCGCCCGTTGATGTTTCTGTCTCTCGCTCCCTTTCCCTGCCTCTCTGAAACCAATAATAATCAATATATATACACACATACATACAGTGGTACCTCGAGATACGAGTTTAATCCGTTCCGTCACCTTGAGGCGTGGGAAACTATGAAACGCTCGCGTCGCGGTAAACGGGTGGGTCGTGTGCAGCCGGCCAATCCGTGCGATGACTCCTATCTCAACTGTTGCTCGTATTTCAAAGCAAAAATCACTCGCTCGCTGGCTCGTGTCTCAAAAATCTCGTATGTTAGGGCACTCGTATCTCGAGGTGCCACTGTATATGTAAACCCATAAAATCCTAAAGACTCTGACTGTAGACTCGGTGTGGAACGCATTTGCTACCCTGAGCCAGCCGGGAGTTTCCCTGGCAACCAGTTTAATGGCAGAGAGAAGGGCTGGCGGTGGTACTCCAAGTTGCTTCTGTCTCCATGGCAACCTGGCCGTCACATCCATCTCCAGCCCGGCCGTGAGGTTTCCCGTGTCTCAGGATCGCGGGCACGGTGTGCGTCCAGGACACGGGCGCGGTGCACGTCCTCGGCGTCATCAGTCACCTGCCTCCCGACCAGCGGTTCTCCACCTGTGGGTCGCGACCCCTTTGGGGGTCGAACGACCCTTTCACAGGGGTCGCCTAAGACCATCGGAAAATGCAGATTTTTACATCACGATGCGTCGCAGTAGCAAAATTTCATGGTTGGGGGTCACCACCCCATGAGGAGCTGTAGGCAAGGGTCGCGGCCTTAGGAAGGTGGAGAACCACTGCTCCCGACCCACCCACAGCTCCCACCGGGTGCACAGTAGGGCCTGCACGGTCCTCTTCCCATGCAAGTTCTGCCTGAACGCACGTGTGCGTGGAAAAGGGTGCGTTACATGTGCAAACCTGGGCGCGAAGGACGAGGAATCGCAGGAGGTGCTGATCCGAGGCCGGAGGGTAAAGGTCACCTGGGAGGAAGAGGCCCTGTTTCTGGCTGGACAGCGCAGACCCTCAGGAGCCCGTGGCCAGCAGCTGCCCGGCTCGTGGGAAGCGGAGACTCCCCGCTTTCGCTTCCTCTTCTCGCCCCACTTTCTCCTCCTTAAAACGGCACTGCGGTTCGCACCTCTCCGTCTGACTCTCAGATCCGGCTCACAAGTGGTCAGCTGATCAGCCACAGTCCGTCGTCCTCATTATCGCAGGCCCCGCACCGATGGAGGCGGCACCCCCGGTCTGGCAGCCCAGAGCCAGCCGCTTCCGCCGTGTGGGGCGCGCAGCCCAGAACCAGGGCCTCCGCTCCATGTCGTCGTCCGCCATGCTGGCGTTCACCGGCCATCCGCGGGCCTATGGGGAAAGCAAAGATACCCGCTGCCTTCGGAGAACAAGTTTTAAAGCTGCCTTTCCTAAGTCCGCTCGCCTGCAATGAGGGGCGGTCACCCCCGTCCTGTGCTCAGACTCCACGGGCTCCCGCGCTCCGCTCGGCTCTGACCGCCTGAACCAGGGTCCCGTCTGTGGGCGCAGGTGCGTGTGCAGACAGACAGGAGTGGGCAGGCCAGACCCGCAGGCAGGGCCCCGTTACTCTGCTCACTGTCTGCTCAGAGGCCTGGACGCACCCGCCCCCAGGGCTGCTCCTCGGTCAGGCCCGCAGGATGAAAAGCCTCTTCAGGAAGAAGACTAAGTGCTTCCTGAATGTTCTTTTCTTTTTTTTTTAAATATATTTTATTGATTTTTCAGAGAGGAAGGGAAAGGGACAGAGAGTTAGAAACATCGATGAGAGAGAGACATCGATCAGCCGCCTCCTGCGCGCCCCCCACTGGGGATGTGCCCGCAACCAAGGTCCCTACCCTTGACCGGAATCGAACCTGGGATCCTTCAGTCCGCAGGCCGACGCTCTATCCACTGAGCCACACCGTTTTCGGCTCAACCGTTCTTTGTTGCAGTTGGCTTGTTGCGGGAGCTCAGCCACGGGCCTGCAGGAGGAGGAGCGTGGAGAATAACAAATGTCCGCTCCTGCCGGGAGTCACTGAGTTGCCCTGTCTCCTCCATGTTCCGGGGACACACAGGGGGGTCGTTAATTTCCCTCCTGGCTCTTTCCAGCGCTCCCCCACCCCCAGGTTGGTTTCAAAAGCTGCAAGAAGATCCCTCCAAATGGCCACTGGCCCTTTCGCAGGGGCCACAGGCCACAGGGGCATCGGCCTGGAGGGAGCCCCTGTCCTAAAGGCGGAGCCCACGTGCGGTGACCTGACGGAAGGATGAGAGGGGGTGGTGGGTGGGAGGGTATGAAGGTGGGAGGGGCATTGCCCCCAAGGCGGCTCCTCGTCTCAGAGCCCGGCTCTGTCCTGGGTCGGGGTGTCCCCCACCCACACACCGGATTCTGGGGTTCAACACCTCCCTCCTGGAGCGGCAGGTCCTGGGGGTGGGGAGAAAGGGACTGAGGCCGTTTCAGCAAAAGGAATGACCCTCATCAGGAACGCAGGCCGGGTGGGGAGCGGAGCGGGCTCACAGCAGCAGCGGGAAACGGAGTGGCCACCGTGTCCCCACACGCTCAGAGCCTGCCTGAGCCCAGAGGTCCCTGCGGCTAGAATCCACGAAGGGCGTGCACGCTCGGCTACGGGGCGCCCCCCGAGGGGTGAGCGTGAGAAGGGGGGGGCTGCTTGGCACGGGGCCAGGCACCTGGGAGGGGAACCACACACGAACACCAACTGGGCGGGCCGGCGGCCTCGCGGCTGTCCCACGCTGAAGACACAACAGCGTGACCAGACGTGCAGGCCGCCGGAAGCCGGAGCCACAGGAAGAGGCGTCGGAGGTGGCTCCAGGCCTGCGCCCGCTCTGCAGCCTGGAGAGGCCGCAGGCCACCCACAGGGACCTGCAGCAGAAACAGGCAGTGAGCACACAGCTCCCCGCCTGCCCAAGCGCTCAGCGCTGACCTCGGACGGGCCTGGCCCCGCCCACGCTGTGATCTCCCGACCCTGACCGCTCGGTGACCCCAGACAGCGGGAGGACCTGGGAGCCCCGGCCCCAGCTGAGCTGAGCTGACGCCTCGGGCCCAGCGCGCTGGGGTGGGGAGGAAGAGGCCGGGACAGCGTCTCCTGCCTCCCGCACCGCCCGGTGTGACTTCACGGCGTATTTATAGGTGCCTGATGGTGCTCCCTCGGGCCCGGAATCGAGGAAGGGATTTCCAGAAGGAGCTGGAGGGGTCTGGGTGTCAGCTGCTCCTGTTAACTGGTCAGACAGGGGGAAGGGATCCTCCCTCCGGGAAAAGTGGGAGCGAGCGGAGCACTGGCCAGGGGAAACGTTCGCTCGGATAAGACGGGACGGCAGGCCGTGTGACAGAAGAACTGCCCAACACAAACAAACACACGGTGTTTCTGGTGGTCAAAGTCCTTCTGAAAAGTCATTAAAACTGTTTTTATTTTTCTACCACCACCGCCGCCACCGCTAAGACACCCACTGACCCAGGACCGGCTGGCCTCCTGTCCTCGGCTCGGCCCTGTGCCAGCTACCCCCTGGGCCCTGGTACTTCTCCCGCCCACAAACGGAGAGATCAGAGTCCCAGAGATAACTCCTGGTTATTGCAGAGGTTAGCAAACTGCCCGTTTGGGGGCTCTGCTGCAGCCCGCCCTGCGCCCTGCATCCTGTGCCCTGCACCCTGAGCCCTGCACCCTGTGCCCTGAGCCCTGCACGCTGTGCCCTGAGCCTTGAACCCTGCGCCCTGAGCCCTGCGCCCTGAGCCCTGCACCCTGAGTCCTGCTTCCTGCGCCCTGAGCCCTGCGCCCTGAGCCCTGCACCCTGCACCCTGAGCCCTGCACGCTGAGCCCTGAGCCTTGAACCCTGCGCCCTGAGCCCTGAGCTCTGCACCCTGCACCCTGAGCCTTGAACCCTGCGCCCTGAGCCCTGTGCCCTGAGCCCTGAGCCCTGCGCCCTGAGCCCTGAGCCCTGCACCCTGCACCCTGCACCCATGGGATCCCGGAAGCGCTGATGAAGAATACTGAGAGGAAGAGAGGTAGGGGGAGGAGGAGGGTAGGAAGAACCACGTGCACCGCGTGGTGTGCCGTCAGGAAACGGGACCCGTGATAACAGCTGGAGGCGGCCTCTGTCCACGGCCCGGGAGGCTCCGCTCGGGGCAGACGGCCAGAGGCCTCCCCAGCTGGCTCTCCCTCCACGGCGCGGCCACGGCAGAGGGTGGAGCCGTTCGCACGGAGCCGGGAGACTCTGATCGCAGGGGAAGGTGTTTCTAGACAAGGGGCCGCCCTTCCCCGAATGCAGAGCCTCCAGGGAACTTCTGGGCTTAGAATGGGCTGCAGACCCCGTGCTGGGGAGGGCGGGGGAGGGGAGGCAGCTCAGAGCCGCGCTGCAGGGCCATCCGCTCCCTCCGTGGCCTCACATCTGGTGGGGGGGGGGGAAGGGAGAGGACAGAGGCCTCGCAAACCATCGTCTTCCTGTGTTTCCGCGTGACAGACGGCCGTTTCCGTGGTGGGCGACGTGGCAGGAAAGCTTCCACCTCGACGAGAAGGGGCCTCAAAGCTCCTCCTGCGAACACCTGGCCGAGTGGCCGCCCCTCAGCCCGGAGCTGGTCCCGCTGACCGGGACGCAGGCTGTGGGTGTGGGTGTGGGTGTGGGTGTGGGTGTGGGTGTGGGTGTGGCTGTGGGGGGCGGAGGACAGAGCTGGTCCCGCTGACCGGGATGCTGGCTGTGGACGTCGATGTGGCGGGCAGAGGGACAGGCCCGTGTGGGGAGCGGCGTGCGGCTCGCCTTCCGGAAGACGCCGTGGCGTGCTGGCCACGTTTCACAGCAGCCCTCACAGTTGCAGTAAGTCCTCAGCAAACCGCATGGAACAGGGGGGACGCTGTCTGCTGGCCTTCCAGGGAGGGTAGGCGGCAGGACCCCTGAGAACGTCAGCGAACGAAGACCCTCCCGGCCGGGCTCCAGGGGTCGGGCTCAGGGCCGCCCGCCAGGCGGGTGCAGACGGCACCCGGGAACAGGGCCGGCTCCGGGGAGGGACGGCGACGTCTGATGGTGCCGCTGTCGTGTGCGAGGGGGCGGTTGGCAGCTGACTCACGTGGTAAATGACCGGAGACTGTCCGTGTGTCCGAGGGATAGGGGGGCCACGGGGAGCCAGGCCATGCATCCCCTGACCCGGGAGACGGGCACCCCACGACGGAGACCCAGCCCCTCCCTGTCCCCAGTCTGCGTCCTGCACCCACTCCTGTGCGCCTGTCGCTTTACCCTTATCCACCCCGGGGACCCGTGGTGCTTTCCCGCCTGCCTGGTCTCGCACCCGGGTGTTCACGTGACCCGTTCACTCCGCCCCGGCCCCGCCTTTGGGTGTAGAACAGGTGAAAATCCGCCGTTTTTCTGGAACATTCTCCCATCCCGCTGAGATCCTGCTTCCCGGCAGCTGTCACAGTCTGGCCCAAAGAAGCTCACACAAAACCTTTACGGGTTTGAATGTTCACGTTAAAGCCATCCTGGGGCCGCCGAGGCCGGTGTGGCTCAGTGGATAGAGCGTCGGCCTGCGGACTGAAGGGTCCCGGGTTCGATTCCGGTCGGGGGCACGTACCTTGCTGGCGGGCACATCCCCAGTGGGGGGCGTGCAGGAGGCGGCTGATCCATGTCTCTCTCTCATCGATGTTTCTGGCTTCCTATCTCTCTCCCTTCCTCTCTGTAAAAAATCAATAAAATATATTTAAAAAAAAAAAAACATCCTGGGGCCTGTGGGCCGGTGCAGGCTGGGCCCCTCCCAGAGGAGGACAGGTTTTCACCGCGAGCTGAGCGAGGCCTGTCTCTGTCTCCTTCCCCGGCTCCGGGGCAGCCGGGAGCCGGGGGCTCTGCACGGGAGGTGGACCCGCCCAGCAGCGGGTTTTCTCACAGAGGCCGGAGCCCAGGCACGGGTCCCCTCCTCCCTCCAGCTCCAGCGGGAGGGGAGGAAGCGCCGGTGGTCCCTCGGGGACACGGCCTCCCAGGATCGGGGTTCCGGTGGAGCGTCCGAGGTTCCGCTCCCAGCGCGGCAGCCGGTGACTTTAGGGCAGCGGCTATATTTACCCCGTGTGCTCACAGAGGCCCGCGGGAGCTAAATCGGGTGCCGAGGGGCTTCACAAAGAGCCGGGCCTGGGCCTCTGAGGTCACCGCGCTTCACACCATTGTTCTTGGGGCTCCGTGGGGGGCGGGGGGCGGCCAGCAGTTCCGGGGGCCGGTTCTCAGCATTGAAGGGCTATCTCTGCGCTCACAGAGGCCCTGCCATTGTGCTGGGCCTGGGACCCGGCCGGGCTCTTCCTGAGAGGGAGGTCCCGCCTCCGGCTCAGATAGACAGACAGCATCCAGGGGCCCCCGGGAGGAGCTGCGGGGAAAGGCTGTGAACTCCTCTGTCAAACGCAGCCTGGGGTGGGTCCCTGGGAAAAAGGGGAGTGCATGGGAAAAAGGGGGGCATCTGTAATACTTCCAGCAACAGAGATAAAGGGACAACTCAGTTGTTGAAGGTTCAGTTTTTTCATTTAGAAACAAATCTACTAACACCTGCCATTTTTTAAAAATAATTTAGGTCCAGCAGGGACTGGTGTGGCTCAGCGGATAGAGCGTCGGCCTGCGGACTGAAGGGTCCCAGGTTCGATTCCGGTCAAGGGCATGGACCTTGGTGGCGGGCACATCTCCAGTGGGGGGCGTGCAGGAGGCAGCTGGTCGATGTCTCTCTCTCATCGATGTTTCTGACTTTCTATCCCTCTCCCTTCCTCTCTGTAAAAAATCGATAAAATATTTTTTTTTTTAAAAAAAGGGAGCTTTGATTTTTGTCGACCTTTGAAGTTTAAAGCAACGGTACAGACACAGCCACCAATGCTCTGCCTCCGAGGCCTCCTTTCACAGACACCCCTGAGCGCTCGCCTGCCGGTGGATGGCCGCCCTGGACGGCGGATCCTGACACTGGGATTGTCCGCTCTGAGCCTGGCTGCTGACACGGCGTGGGGGTGAGTTAATGAATTCCTCCGTGAGCTCTTTCCCGTCCTGTGTCAGGAACGTCACGTGACACACAGAGGTTCTGCCTGTTCCCAACACGTGTGTTCCTGAGAGCCCACGGCCTGTGACGTCGGCTGCTTTGCTCCATCCAGTGTTTGAGGTTAATGTGGTTGCACGCGTCTCTGCTGTTCGTCTCCTGGTACAATTCCCACAGAATTAATGACCCCAGGATCCGTTTCTCCCTCTCCTCTGGCGTCTGCCGTTTCAGGGGCGGGGACGACGCTGCTGTGAAAGCTTTTGTGCCTTCAGAATGTGGGGCCTTATTTTCTTTTCCATTATTTTTGTCAAGCCGATGGATAATCTACACGGATAAAAGCCTAGGTGGCGTCTCGCCCTCGCATAGTCACAAGATGGCCACCCCCATGTTGTCACAAGATGGCCACCCCCATGTTGTCACAAGATGGCAGGGGGGGTGGAGGGTGGGGGGGGGGCGATCGGACTGGCAGGGGAGCCGTTAGGCATCGATCAGGCCGGCAGGGGAGTGGTTAGGGAGTGATCAGGCCGGCAGGGAGGGGAGTGGTTAAGGGCAATCAGGCAGGCGGGCAGGTGAGCTGTTAGGAGCCAGCAGTCCTGGATGGTGAGAGGGGTCCCCGATTGGAGAGGGTGCAGGCTGGGCTGAGGGACAATGGTAACGGGTCACCCTGGGTCGGGCCTTCCCCCAGCGAGTCCTTCGGGGGGTCAGGGGGCGCTGGGCGCTGGCTTTCATTCCGCGGTCCCACGTGTGCCCGGCACAGGAGTGCGAGAAGCCCATCAAACACGCCCAGGACCGAAGACTCCCACCCACTCCGTCCTCGATCGGTCCGAAGGCCGGCAGCACAGCACGGAGGAAAGGCGACTGTGACTGGGCGTGTCCTGGGGCGTCGGTGGCCGTTGACACCCCCTTTCTCCCTGTGGGTAGTTGCCCTTCTGGCTGCCCAGGTCTCAGCGGCACTTCCTGTCTGGAGAGCAGCCCCAGCCGCATCACTCCTTCTCGGAGGGAGAAGTCCGTAACCTGCGAGCACCCACCCTGCCCTCGAGGTGAAACCCATCATCTGTTTCTGGGGCGAGTGCGGTTACGTAAGCACATAATGAGCCACAACCGGTGTGGCTCAGTGGATGGAGCATCGGTCTATGGACTGAGGGGTCCCGGGTTCGATTCCGGGCAAGGGCATGGACCTTGGTGGCAGGCGCATCCCCAGTGGGAGGTGTGCAGGAGGCAGCTGATGGATGTCTCTCTCTCAACGATGTTTCTGACTCTCTATCCCTCTCCCTTCCTCTCTGTAAAAAAAATCAATAAAAATATATTTTAAAAAAGAAAAAGGAAAGAACAGAACGAGTGAGGAGAGGAGACCAGCTTAGCAGCAGACGGAGTTCAGCTTCCGTAAAATCGGCAGAGTCACGTCTCGGGTCCCGCGTTTCGCTGGGAAGAAAAGCAGCGTCCAGACCTCTTTGCATCGGAAGCTGGTTTCTAAATGTCAGAGCTGCGGGCGGGCGGGCGAGGGAGCGAGCGTGTGCACAGAGCCGTCTGGCCGGGCGTCTGCCCGCCCCCGGTGGTGGGGAGGCTGTCTGACCGAGTCTGCTCGCTGAGGATGGAACTGGGACCGAGTGGCTGCCTCGCCCACGAGAGCCAGACCCTGGCTGCCGGCACCACCTCCCTCCGCAGCCTGCCCAGTGCCAGGCTCCCTCTGCACGAGGCACAGCTCAGGCTGCGGCCGCCGCCTGCTACCTCCCGGTCTGGTCCCGGAGGCAAACAGCAAGCAAATCCACAGGAAATAGGTGATTGCACAGACCCCTTCCAGGAAGGCCCGGGGCAGGCACGTGAGCCGGGTGCCCACCGCCTCTGTCCCCAGGGCTCAGTGCCCACGGGGTGGCCTGTGGGGTGGCCCTGAGGTTGTCAGCAAGGGACCCTCTGAGGGGTCTGCTGTCCCCCCTCCTGCTCGCCCATCTCCTGGAGGAGGAAGGAAGCAGGTAGCTCAGCCCATCAACTTCCGCCATGTGTGTGTCTGTGTGTGTCTGTGTGTGTGCGTGTGCATGCGTGCATGTATCTACATGTGTACACGTGCCCAGCACAGACCCGCCAGGCCCCTCCCGTGAATCTGCACTCCGTCCCGACCCCTCCCTCCAGTCTGGAAGCGACACACCCCGTTGCAAACGGACACTTGGCCATTTCGGAGGACGGACAATGGAGACAGGAGTCCGTGTACCTGTCGGCCAGCAGGCCCTGACACGGATTCTCTCGGACAAATTAAAAGCACAGTGGCGAGCAGGAAGGGCCGGGTTTGCTGAGGAAACCCCTCTCCCGGACGCAGAGGAATGGCTGGCTCCGGGCTCCGGGCCCTCCTCCCAGCTGCCTCCTGGCGGAGCTCGAGGTCACGGAGGTGACCCGGCCGGGCCTGGTGGGGCAGAGCCTTCCGATGGTGGAGTCGCTGGAGGGAGACGTGGGCTGCTATCTCCCGGACGTGATCAGCGTTCGGCGTCTGTGAAAGCCGGCGTGCTGGAGGCCACACGTGGCAGGTTTGAATGTCGGTGGAGCCGCTGAACGAGCGGACGCAGGGACATGTCTGCCTGTGACTCACTCCCAGGAACAGAACCAGCTGCTCCTCCTCCCCACCCGCCCGGCCCTCCGCTCTCTCTGCACCCCGTCTCCCCTAAAACACCGGCACGCTTTCCGGGGCCCTCACCCCCTGGTCAGTGTGCTGTGAGGCTGTACCTGCGGGTGTACGTGTCCACGCTGGGCTCCGGCTCCGAGGCCTCGGGGAGCAGCGTCTGCGGCCTCCCCTGGTGCCAGGAGCCCTGCCAGGCCCCCTCCACCCCAAGGGCTCCACCCACCCAGGGTCCCCGCGGCCGGCACCAGGCCTGATACTTCGTACAAAGGGTAAGCAAAGGGCCTTTGTTCCCTGGAAGCTTCCAGGTGCCGGGAGGTGCTGAGCTCACGGTGCAGATGGACTGGTTATCTCACTCGAAGGCCGACAGGCTCAGACGCCTTTCAGTCGGCGGTGGATTCTGGGTGGATTCCGGGTGGATTCTGGGTGGGCCCACACACGCCGGGCGGGTATTTTAAATGCCAGTGACCTCCACCCCCGTGGGAGGCAGGCGGGCATCCTGGTAGCCAGACACCCGGCACACCCGCGCGCTCTCTCGTGCAGGAGAGACCAGAGGGGCCCTGATACCGGAGGTGCAGGCTGGGTGGGGGAGGGAGCTGATGCTCGGGGTGCAGGGGGTTAAGGAAGAGGCTCCCACAAAGGCCAAGGTCACACGTAGCAGCTGTTGCTCGGCAGCGGTGAGGAGGCAGCGATGGCGGCCATGGCCCTCTGGTCCCCGCCGGCTGCTGGTGGGAGTGGCGTCCCTCAGCGTCTCCGGAGAGGGGTTTCTGACTTTCGTTCGTGTGGAGTCCAGGCCCCGGTCCTCTCCCTGCTGCCCAGGAGGATGTCCAGCTGTGTCCTCAGCGGCCCAGGAGGCTCAGGGCTTGAACATCAACCTATGAACCAGGTCAGGGTTCGATTCTCTGTCGGGGCACAGGCCCGGGTGGTGGGCTCCATCCCCAGTGTGAAGCATGCAAGAGGCAGCCGATCCACAGTTCTCTCTCAGCACTGATGTTTCTCTCTCTCTCTCTCTCTCTCTCTCTCTCTCTCTCTCTTTCTCTCTCTTTCTCTCTCTCTCTTTCTCCCCGCCCCCTCTCTCTCTTCCTCTCTCCAATCAATACAAATATATTTTTAAAAAGATGTGGCCCGAGTCCCTGCCCCACGCCCGCACAGCCCAGTCCCGCGCTGGCCGGCTGAGCCTGCTCCCCGTGCAGCCTCTGGGGCTCCCAGGCAGGTCCCCCGGCCCCTCGATGTGACCCCGGTCCGTCCCTCTCGGGTGTGGACAGGCCGCTCATTTTGGCCGGACCGTCCCTTCCCCAACATTTCATGCCTCAGCGTTGGTTCGCCTCCGTGTTCTTGCAGCTTCTGACTCAACTGGACGCTTTAAATTAAAGCAGACTTCTTCCTTGATAAACAACATAAACCAAATAAACCTCTAACTTTGCATACACAGCTGAATGTCTTTAACATTGTTATTCCTTGAATAATCCCATCCACTAAGCTTACTTAAAACGCACCTATAAAACCTTAACAGAATGCATCAGCACGCCTAGGACATCATACAATCACAAATAAGAATCAGAAGAAAAAGCGTGTACATGAGTATGTGTGTGTGTATAGGTGTCATATTTTAAGTGAAGTTGGATCTTGTATATCCTATGGACCCACTCCATAATTAATATTGCTATAAAAATTTTGAATAAAAATTAAAAAACAAGACTAAAAAACAGGCTTCTACATAACATAGAAGACAATTCAATGGGAAACATCGTTGAGAGCCACGTCTTTCAGGTCTGTGGATGCCTTGGGCTAGAGTTTTGAAAACGCTCCCCACCCACGTCTCTGTGTTACAGTGGTACCTCGAGATAGGAGTTTAATTCGTTCCGTCACCTTGAGGCGTGGGAAACGATGAGACGCTCGCGTCTCGGTAAACTTGTGGGTCGTGTGCAGCCGGCCGATCCACGCGATGACTCCTATCTCAACTGTTGCTCATATTTCAAAGCAAAAATCGCTCACTCGACGGCTCATATCTCAAAAATCTTGTATGTTAGGGCACTCGTATCTTGAGGTACCACTGTAGTTGTCTGCAAGGGACATCAACGCCTGGAGAAAGGCCTTGCTCCTCTGAGCACCTGAGGTCTGGTCACAGTCCAGAGGCGGACGTCCGGGCCTATCCAACCCCATTCCACGCCCAGGAAAAGGGGACGGGCGGCTGACACTGCCAGCAGGGCCTGCAGGAGGAGCCTCCGTTTCTCCGGAGGTTTCTGGCCTCGTGGCGCTAGTTCTCAGGGTCGTAGCGGGAATCCGGCCGTGAGATTTCCCGCGTGCTGACTGTGGATTTTAATGTTACCCTATCTAATAAAGAGGGAATTTGCAAATTGACCCCGGTGCCATAACAAGCTGGCTGCACCCACAGCTGAGGCCGAGTTCCCATAACGAGCCTTAACAAGCCTTAAGGAGCCTTAACGAGCCTTAACGAGTCTTAACGAGCATCAGCGGGAACGTGAGGTTGTGCTCCCCCCACCACCACCACCTGGTGGGGCTTGACTGGGGGTGGGGTCGGTCAGGTCGGGGTCTCTCGCAATTTCAAGTGGACGGGGACTTGACTCTTGTTCCCATGGTGTGCCCCAGATTCTGACAGGAGGGAGATTTTCATATACATTTTACTAATTTCCTTTCATCTCTGACACGTCTATTATAGAGAAAGGGAAAATAGCAATACAGTGGCACCTCGAGATACTAGTTTAATTCATTCCGTCACCTTGAGGCGTGGGAAACGATGAGACGCTCGTGTCGAGGTAAACGGGTGGGTCATGTGCAGCCAGCCCATCCGCGCGATGACTCGTATCTCAAATGTTGCTCGTATTTCAAAGCTCGATGGCTCGTATCTCAAAAATCTCGTATGTTAGGGCACTTGTATCTCGAGGTACCGCTGTATTAAAACATTTCCTCTAATTAACCCCCTTTGAATGTGCACGAATTTCATGCACCGGGCCACTAGTTGAAATCATAAAACTGGAGGAGGCATGTTCACTCACTCAGCATTTCCTGGGACGGAGAACACGTGGGGTTTGGTCCCTTAGGGTTTAAGCTGACGATGTGGAAGCTGATTGAGGGTCCAGGAAAAAGCATAAACCAACCGGAGGGCCAGCAGACCTGCCCCTCAAGTACGCACTTACCATGGCCGAGGTGTCCCTGGAGGCAGGGGCCAGGCCCCCTCACTGCGTGAAGAGGAGTGACCACAGGCTCAGGGTCCCCCCTCCTGACAGGGGACACCAGGGGGCAGGGAGCTGGCTGTGAGGAAGGACGAACCCATCAATGCTCTGAAACAGCCCGGGACTGGGGTGTGGCCAGCCTCTCCCTCTGCTCAGGAAGGAGGAAAAGCCAGCCGTCCTGGACCCAAGCCTTTCAGCCCCTAAGAAAGCCTTCGCCCCAAATCGCCCCTCCTGGGCACCCCCCGCCCCCCAACATTCTCTACGTCCGATAACCGCCTGTCCGAGCCCCAACCCTGGGAGAGGGTCCCCTCGCTCGGGGACCAACAGCCAAAGAAACTCCGTCATGGGGATGAGTCGGAAGAGACCGGCTCTCCACGGGAGGAGGACAGCGAATCCACCAAGTCTCCGCGCAGGGTGGCTGCCGCTGAGGCTGTGACTCAGTCTCTGCCAGGGAAGGGTCTCATCTCTCAAAAGAACCGTATCCGTCAGACTCTGGCGGAGAAACAGGCCGGCTGAGCGGGGAGGTGGCTGTAGGCGGCCTCCCTCATCCAGGCCGAGGGCGTCTCTGAGGTGGGATGCCACGTGGGTGACAGCCGGGACGGGTGACAGCTTGCTCCACCCCCGGCCGTCCGGCAGCCTCGGAGAGGTGGGGGAGCTGAGCCTGTGGCCCCTCAGGGCGCCAGCCGGCCGCTTCCCCGCGGTTTTCTGTGTCTCCATGAACACTGTGTTCTCAGCTGAAAACAGGAAGTCATCCTTAAACTCCTGGTCGACCAGCCTGAGAACAGAACCATCCAACATGCAGCACCACCCGACTTTTCGGGGCGGGCCCTGTTTCCACGGTGATACGGTCAGTAGCCACGCCGAACAGCCGTGTCCTGCCCCCTCAGGCAGGTCACCTAGGCCACAGGTCACATCAGATTGGGTGGACTGGGAATGACAGTCAGAAAGGTCCTAGAAGCATCCTCTTGCTGTGTGAGCATGTGTGTGTGTGTGTGTGTGTGTGTGTGTGTGTGGACACCAAGCAGCTAAGCGTCCAGGTGGAGAGAAGTGAATTCTGGGCATTTGGCCGATTGGAGCCAAGTCTGAATGCGGCCAGCAGTCCTTTCAGCACGTCGGCCCGGCACCAGCTCCCAGCACAGCATTCCGTTCCCATAACCCCGTGGGCCGTAATCCATCTGCTAAAGTAAAAAACCATGGAAACCTGGAAATAACTTCTGTGAGTGTCTTTGAGCCAAACCGTCGACATGTGCCGGGAAGCAGCACCTCGACGGATGGAGATGATGCTCCGGAGAATGGCGGGCTACCTCTGTGTCCATCCATCGCCATCGCAGGAAAGGGACACGGGTGGGTTACATGGAATCCATTGGGGATAGATAGAGAGGCGGGAGAAAGCAGAGCGGGGAAACCCCTGGGATTGGATAAAAGGTGAAATGATGGACATGTAGTTAGGTGGGTGCAGGAACAATGAACATGATAATGAAGGGATTTGTGGTCTCTGTCCTGGCGCCCAGGCACATTAGGTGGTGCCCCAGGTGCTCCAGAGAAAGGGAAGTTACAAGTTACCCAGACATTCCAAGGGCATCCTAAGATACAAAAACCCTGGGTCTGTCACAATCAGAGGCTCCACCCATCCAAGGGGTCCCCAATTGGAGAGGGTGCAGGTTGGGATGAGGGAACCCCCCCACTCCGTGCATGAATTTTGTGCACTGGGCCACTAGTGTTATCAGAAATGCAAGAAGACAGACAGGCTGAGTGAAGGTGAAGGTTGACCTTGTCGGTAAAGATACCAGCCTAGGACATAACTGCCCACCATCACTGCTATGCAGACCAGACGGGAGTGGCAAGAAATAGTCAACGGGATGAATAGCAAGAACCTACAACCAAGATGACTCTACCCAGTGAAGCTATCATTCAGAATTGATGGGCAGATAAAGAGCTTCACAGATAAGAAGAAACTAAAGGAGTTCATCAGCTCCAAACCAGGATTATATGAGATGCTGAAAGGCACTCTTGAAGAAGAGGAAGAAGAAAAAGAGTAAAGGTAAAAAGGATGAACAACAAATACATATCTATCAACAAGTGAATCTAAAAATCAAGTGAATTGAAAATCTGATGAACAGAATAAACTGGTGAATATAATAGAATCAGGGGCACAGAAAGGGAGTGGACTGACAATTCTCGGGAGGGAAGGGGTGTGGAGGTTGCAGGGAAAAGACTGGACAAAAATGGTACACCTATGGATGAGGACAATGTGGGGCAGAGAGGTAAGGGCAGAGGGTGGGGTGGAGGCCGGGTGGAGGTGAGTGTGGGGGAGAATAAAGAGAAACAATTGTAATAATCTGAACAATAAAGATTTATTAAAATTTAAAAAATAAATAGAGTTTAATTTCTGACCCCCCTCTGTGGTGACTGCAGGCCTCTGAGTCTGCTGACCGCCGTGCAGGCCTCCCCCGAGCTGTCAGGTCAGCGCCCACACCGTTCTGGTAGCAGAAATGGAAACAGACGCCAGCCTCCCCCAAACCGGAGCGGTTCCCACCTCACCTCTGCGTCCTGTGAACACACACACACACACACACACACACACACACACTCACCGCAAGCCTCACACGGGGCATCGGAAGCAACATACATACCGGCTTTCTCCGGGGGCAGCTACCAGGGTTTGTGTGTTTGTATAGTTGTTTCCATTAACCAACACCCTCGTGTAAGGGGTCCTTCAGGTGGGAGGACATGTTGGTGTCGCTAAGGGTGCTATACACGGGGGAGGGTGCCCACAGGGAGCCAGGGGAACCGCAGGGCCAGAAGCGCAGTTCCCTCGTCTGAGCCTGAGACGGTTTCCCGTCATCACAAGACAAACCCCTCACCTCCCACGCCCGGCTGTCTATACAACCCCCAGAGAGAATATTAAAAGCAGCAAGTGGAAAACAGTTAGTTACCTACAAGGGAGCACCCAAATGATGGTCAGCTGATTTCTCAACAGAAACGATGCAGGCCAGACGGGAGTGGCAAGAAATATTCAACGTGATGAATAGCAAGAACCTACAACCAGAGCTGTCACGAGCTTTCCCCTTTCAGCCCAGGGGTTGGGCCAAGCCCGAGTCCTGAAGGTTTTCAGGCCGTCGTCTGGTTTTTGTTTCAGGGCATTTGTTTGCTTCCAAGTCACAACCAGGGTGGATGAAATCGCTGCTGGTTCATGAGACAAACCCTGTGCAGCTGTGCGGCTGAGAACCGGTTCTGCTGAACGACCAGAGGGTTCGCTAAGGGGGCGAGGAGGGTGGCGTGGGCGTCTCGGAGAAGATGGGAGAATGCTCTCAGGGTGACGGAGGGACACTGGATGGAGCCACGTGACCCCGTGGCTGGGAACGTTATCACGGTGTCTGAGCCTCTCAGCCCTTTCCAGCTGAAAAGCTCACGGCAGCCTGGTGTGCGCAGCTTGGAGTTTGCACAGCTCAGAGTGTGCACAGCTCGGAGTTTGCACAGCTCAGAGTTTGCACAGCTCAGAGTTTGCACAGCTCAGAGTTTGCACAGCTCAGAGTTTGCACAGCCACTTTGGCAGGACGAGAAGGTGCCCCCTGGGGCGAACCAGCGGGGGCAGCTCCAGATGAGTGGCTGCCCGGTGGACAGGGCATGAAGCCCCCTTGTCCCCTCGACGGGGGCTCCACGCAGTGAACCCACGTGCACGTCCTCCCACATCTGCCACAGCCGGCCACGGCCTCTCGGACGGCGGGGAGGAGCCGGTGAAGGCACTCTGCAACGTGCTCAGCACAAATGGGAGAGAACTGCACGGACATGAGTATCATCAGCTTCCAGCTGGAAATGCAGGAAGACCCCGCGCATGTGCGTTTCTCCAGCGCCAGGAGACACAGACTGTAAGTAAATGAGCCCAGGCTCTGCCGGTCGCCGCCTCTCAGCCAGAGCGAGGCCAGGGCACGGGACCCGGCTTTTGGGGCGTCGGAAGCAGGAGGGCGAGTGCCTCTGACCCTCTTCTTCGCCGTGAGGTTCCTTGGTTCCCTCTGAGGTGCAGCAGGCTGTTGGAGGAGCGCAGGCGGCGAGAGCTCGCACGAGCTGCCAGCTCAGGTATTTTTAAACGCAAAACACTTTTAATTTTTTTCTTTTCCTTTTTCTTTTTTTTTTTTTTTTGCATGAATTATCCAGAGAGCCTCCAAGGGAAAAGGAAAGCATATGGCATAAAGGCTAAAAAAAAAAAAAATACTGACAAAGATGCTGCCTTCTCCATAAAAAAAAATCAGCCAGGATGTGGCTCCGTGCTGAGGGCTCATCCATATGTAGGGAACACAGATTTCCCAGGACCTCACACCTGGCACCCGCCCTCGGTGCGGTCCCAGCCCTGAGCTCCCTCCCCACGGCCTCATCCCACCCCCATCGGCTCCCAGCGCCCGCAGAGCTGCGAAGACCCCCGGTAGGTGCGTGTCGCTGGTTTTGATACCACGGAGTCCCTCAGGAGCCACATCAAAGTAGACGGCCATGCTGAGACCAGTGTGGCTCAGTGGATAGAGCATCGGCCTGGGGACTGAAAGGTCCCTGGTTCGATTCGGGTCAAGGGCATGTACCTTGCTTGTGGGCACATCTCCACAGTGGGGGGCGTGCAGGAGGCGGCTGATCGATGTCTCTCTCTCATCGATGTTTCTGACTTTCTCTCTCTCTCCCTTCCTCTCTGTAAAAGATCAGTAAAATATATTTAAACATTTGACTACACACTGAGGCCCTTTTTTTAAAAATATATTTTACTGATCTTTTACAGAGAGGAAGGGAGAGAGATAGAAAGTCAGAAACATCGATGAGAGACATCGATCAGCTGCCTCCTGCACGCCCCCCACTGTGGAGATGTGCCCACAAGCAAGGTACATGCCCCGGACCGGAATCGAACCCGGGACCTTTCAGTCTGCAAGCCAACGCTCTATCCACTGAGCCAAACCGGTCTCGGCTGTATTCAAATGTTTAAAAAAAAAAAAAGTAGACGGCCAACACTCACTCTGCTTCTAAACAAACCCAGGACCAGTCACGGCAAAGCCGAGGGGTTAAACCCAAGCCCTCGGGCGGTTTGAGCCACAATTCCACTAAGTCCTTGATGGGAGCCGACTCCCTTCTCCTTGCACGTGGGATTACGGCTCTTGGCTACGGCCTCCGCCTCGTCCGCGGCTCTGGCCTCGGGGACCACAGGAGGGACAGGACGTCCCTCTCCTCTGAAAGGACCGTCCAGGCCGTGGGCAGGGAAGCTGTCAGGTCTACCCCAAGTGAAACGGACCCATTTCCGTCTGCACGGAACCAGCGGCCCGTTAAGCCCTGGCATGGAGAGTAGAAGCACAGCCTAAACCGGTGTGGCTCAGTGGCTAGAGCGTCGGCCTGCGGACTGAAAGGTCCCAGGTTCGATTCCGGTCAAGGGCATGGACCTTGGTTGCGGGCACATCCCCAGTGGGGGGCGTGCAGGAGGCGGCTGATGGATGTCTCTCTCTCATTGATGTTTCTAATTCTCTATCCCTCTCTCTTCCTCTCA